>APFE031098932.1:0-78535 GCA_000404065.3 Pinus taeda
ATGAGCTGGATGAGACCATGATGGCACAAACTCCTATGCTGCTGAGCTGGGGACTGCCTCTAAAACACGGACACCATCCTCTGAATGTCCTGGAAGAAGAAAACTGGGATGTTCATCATCCTCACTCGGGTAATGTGCATCAACAGGCGAATGTGACAAGAGAAGACCTGTGAAAATCTTCCCTCGCATGTAAAGTAATGCATGATAAGCCGCATGATTAGAGCATACTCCCCCCGGAGGAATCTGAAGGGAAAGACCCCTGACAAGTGACTCATGAATGCTGGCCTGACATATGGCTCAAAATAAACATAATCCAGCATTTTGCGCTTAGGCCACACCTCACCCACATTTGGTATCCCGGTAGCCTCTAAAATCACCTCTGGAGATAGTACAAAATTCACCCCTGCAAGAGTGACCTGCCCATCATGAAGGTGCAAAACAAATAAGCGGGCCAACTCCCTGTGGTGCTGAATCTGAGCAAGCCTCTCACAGAACTGAAAACATGACATATAACGAAAACAATTCACTGCCATAGGACAGGCCTGCAATTCTGCCAAAGAGGTGGGTTCCTCTCTCCTATGATGACCACCTTTGCCACCCTTACGAGGCCTCTGTTGTACCTCGATTTCTGTGGAAGAAGACTGGTCATCACCTTGCTCATAGGTTTCAGTGGTTAACATGGTGCTTTTGAGCAAAGTGAAGCAAATAGATAGAGTAAACTGCTGCCCTTGCCTGCAAAAATGCTGAGAAGTATGTTGTTTTCAAGGGGAAAAAATCATAAGGGAAATGTTAGGGGAGGGATTTTTAATAAGGAATGGGAAAATATGTAAAAACAGGGGTTTTTAAGGGATAATTCACAAAATGTCAAACATATCATCTCATCTTCCATCATTAGGAAATCATTTGCAAAGAAATACTTTATTAGGATTTAGTCATAGGGGAATAAGACTTCTTTTACATCTTGTCATAAGGGAAAAGGGTTCTTAATTGAATAGGACTTTAGGGAAGGAAAACAGGGCTTGGCTTTGGGGAGACACAACAATACTCTTTTGCAAACAATATTTACAGTAATATGTCCATTTTATACATATACACAGCGACATTTTTCTTGTTTTTGCTATGGATATGCAACAGCAGTGTGTCTTCTATTTTCCAATGACTATGCACAGCAATATCTTTTTTTTATATTTGGTCATTTTGCCATATTATTACATAACATTTTTTATCCTTGCTGTTGTTCATTTATTTTCCTTTCCGTGTGGAGGGTATTAGGGTTTGGGTAGAATACATGAAAGGGCATTAGGGTTTTGTAAAGGGATTTGGGGGAGGGATAGGGCTTTAGGAATTTGGGATGAGAAATTTAGTATTTATTGCAAATGAGATAAGATATAAACATATTATGACATTTGTGAATTTAATAGGAAACAAGGAGGGAATAAATAGGGATTTAAAGCCTTGAAAAAACATCAACCCTAGCATAATGCCTACATGAACAAGAAATCACCCAGATCCATTTCTCCTTACATTTCTTGGTGATAAACATATATATGCAAGCCCATGATTTCATGTTTCAAGCATTCAAACGCACTAGAAGACCCTACCTCGATCACTTGAGCAAGCAAGAGGGCGATTTAGTCAATTTGGAGTGGTTCTGTAGAAGACAGCTTGAGTGGTCGCGCCCCTGCTCTGAGTGGTCGTGCCCCGCCTGAGTGGTCGCACCCTTTAGAAAAATGCACTGCAGAGGGGTCGCTGAGTGGTCGCGTCCCATCCAACTAGTCGCGCACTGAGCCTGAGTGGTTGCGCCCCTGAGAATGACTCCAAATTTCTGCAAATCGCCTCTTTTGACCTCTCACTCGTTTTTGCAAGCTCTCAAATGCATAATGAGGCTATTTAGAGGGAAATTTACTCTTTATAGGCCCAATTTGAAAAAAAATTAACTTACCAAACCCACTTTCTAATGTTTTTGTTTTGACATTCACTTTAACACTGTTTTGAGTTCACTTTGTCCTGAATTTGATATTTTGAGTGCTTTAACTCCGTTCTGTTTGCAGGTTGACCATCTGATGGACTCTAGTGAGGAGACCAGGGTTATTGCCGGCATTTTGAAGAATTTTGAAAATTTTCCTTATTTTTTGCAAATTTCACATGACCTTGGGTTTAAAAACAGGGTTTTTAAATCCAAGGTATAAATGAGCTATACCTGATGAAAAATATCGATGGAACATATTTACATACCTCCTTCCGGCTTGCTGGGGACTATTAGACCTTTGACTCATGACCTTGCAGTGATTTTTGACCAAAACCCTAGACTTAAGACTTGGGATTTCAAGACAAAAATAAAACAAATGTAACACAAGCTCATTTAAATGATATGATCTGATCCAGCAAAGCCAAGAAGGGAACAAGGACCAGCTCCTCCATCAGTTTTATGGCATGCCTAACGGGATGCAAAACTGACAGTGATGAGACACCTATCTATGCACATGCAAAGAGCTTTTGATCACCGATGGAGGGCTCAAGACCGACACTAACAGATCTAATGTTGTGAACTTTTTGCCAAGAACATGAAATCTCCTGTAAGAATGGAGCAAGACATTTGTTGCCTTCATTGTATAAAATTACTCAAGGAACAATGTGAATTTCTACGTAAACAATGATACTATCTAAGAACGACGTAATAAAGAGGGCACATGAAATTGAAATGTTGATCAAACATGTGATCCTAGTTAGAATTTTTATAGGTGCAATTCTCTCTTAGAGGATGGCAGTTTATCTTTATAGATATTACAAATTTGATGGGAACAAACTTGAGTTGCCCCAAGGGATCCTAAAACTAGAGAATAGACACAAAATATTCTATGGAGTCTAGATGGGTCTGTCATCATTGCATGTAGATGTGGATGCAGAAGTTTTGGTGTTAGGGATCCTATATCTTGATCTGTGTCACATACAAATGGCTTTTGTAGTTCTTCTCATGAATACATCTATTAACATCCATCTTGGTGAGATGGTCTAAGATGATTGATGAGGGTACAAGATTAAAAATGAATTACAAACTATGAAGCATGTAGATATGCCACCAGTGGTTGATCCAGATGATCTTGGCTCCTCTAGTAGTAGCCACTAACCAATAGTACTGGTCACAGTTTACTTTTGTTGTAAAGGTCATTTCTAGCCTCCTTGGTTATGTGTTTTAGTTTTGATCTCTATATCATCATCATGTATGTATTGGACAGTGCACTGGGTGCCATTTTGATATAATGGATATATTCATGAACCTACTTTGAACATTTGTTGTCTTTTATCTATATTCTAATGTTGTATGTTTGGAAACATGAATGAAAATCTTTAAAATTATGTTTTTTTTTTAAATAAATAAATAAATAAATATATATTTATATATATATATTTAATGTATTTTTTACAACGACCGAGTCATTGAAATCAAGCCGACCGAGTCGATACCAAGTCAGATTCGGAGTCAGAGTCAACCCTCGACCGAGTCGGAGATGGAGTCAGAGTTTTAAAACATTGGTTAGTAGCACCAATTCTAGAAAGCATGTATTATGTTTCTTTGACTTATGGTTTCTCTCGCAAAACTTGGATCTAGCTACTAAAGACAAAGGATGAGGTATTTAGCAGGTTTAACGAGTTCAATGTTCTAGTCAAAAACCAGACAATGAAGAAAATCAAAGTCTTGAGATTAGATAATGGGCATGAGTATACCGCCAAGGAGTTTGATGGTTTCTACAAGGAGGCATGAATCAAGAGGAAGCATATTGTTCCATACAACCTATAGAAAAACAGGGTTGTAGAACATAAGAATTAATGTATCATCAATGTTGCTAAGGCCATGACTCATGACTAGGACTTACTGATGTTTCATTAGAAAATGACATGCAACAAAACAGTCTACATCCACAACTAGTGTCCTCAATAAATCTTGGAGGACAAGACAAGAGGAAGCATTCATTGGTATGGAGCCATAGATAATCATTTTGCATCTTTGGTTGTCTATTTTATGTCTATGTAACAGTAGAAAAGAAGACCAAGTAGGTGCCCTATAGAGGGAAGGGTATATTTGTGAGTTACAATGAGACTTCAAAGGCCAACAAAATCTATATTCCAGAACAAACAAAGGTAGTAGCGAGCAAGGATGTGAAGTTTGAACAAGACCTTGCATCTGGGAAATCCCATAAGCTTATTCCAATGACAGAAGATGACAAGCTAGAAGCTCTATAGGTTAAGCCATGATCACTAGTGACCTCCAAAGTTGTACAGTAGCATTTAGGTGAAGAGGAGGAGACAATGGTCCCTTCCACGTCTGTTAAGAGACCTTGTTGGTTAACTAGAACAGTGAGGGGTGCCGAAGAGTATGTTGAGGCTCCTAGGAAAAAATTTAGAGAGAGCAAACTTCCAAAGAAGTTTCCTAACCACAGAGCATTAATGGATAGCAACATATTTTTAGAACCTTCCAACTTTCAAGAGGCAATGGACTAGAAGGTATGGCAGGATGCCATGGTGGAGTACACCTCTATCAAGAATATTAATGTTTGGGACATACTGTCAAGCCCAAAGGGGAAGTCAATAGTGAGTTCCAAGTGGCTATACAAGGTCGAGCATGCTACGAATGGAAGCAATGAAAAGTTCAAGGCAAGGTCATGACAAGAGAGTTCTCACAAAAAGAGGGAGTGGACTATGAGAAGACATCTGCTCCAATTGCTAGGTACACTTCCATTAAAGCAGTGAAGACTTTAGTTTCACTTATGGGATGTAGGATGCATCAAATGCATGTAAAGGGAGCTTTCCCTAATGGGGTTATTGAGGAAGAAGTGTGCAAAGAGCAGCCTCAAGACTTTGACGTAAATGGAAAAAAGTCCCATGTTTGAAGACTTAAGAAAGAATTATATGGAGTCAGGCAAGCACTAAAAGCAAAGTATTCTAGGATAGATGGATATTTTGAGACTATGGGTCTCACCAAAAGTAAAGCAAATCCTAACTTACATTATATATTTGTTGGATCTAATCTCCTTGTTTTGGTATCATATGTAGATAAATTGTTTCTTACATGTGTAGAGAAACTCATTGCAAGGTGCAAAGCAAACATGCTAGCCGAGTTTGACATGAAGGGCATTAGCATGATGCATTATTTCTTGGGTTTGGAAGTTTAGTAGAGACGAAGGGAGATTTTCTTTGGATAGGGTAAGTATGCAATAAAGATCTTGAAATGGTTTCAGATGGAGCACTGCAAACCTATGGCCACACACATGATCACTAATTTGAATAAAGTGACAGCTTCAGAGGGTTGGTAGAACTTTTTTTTTCGAAGAAAGCTTCGAAGAAAACCCACCCAATACGTCCCCATGATCCATCGATGGTAAGTAGGATAAATCATTAGTCCTCGCAACGGAGGCCTAACCCAAAGGAGCATGAGAATTGATCTCCTGACCACCTCGATTTCAAGGAAGACTACACACGTCTAGTATCAAGACAATTGAGCTAACCATGGGGCCTTAGAGTTGGTAGACCCTATGTTGTCCATACAACATATGGGTTCTTTGATGTACTTGGTCAACACTAGGCCAAATATAGTTTTGTGATGAACACCTTCAACTAATTCATGGTGGAGCCAAGACAGGAGCATTGGATAGCATCAAAACATGTGCCAGTATATTTGAGGGGTGTTGAATTTTGCAGCTATAGTCGGTCTTCATAATTAATATTTTAGCCCTTGAAATATATAATGAAAAATGTAAGACTTGTTCTTCATGTCCTTTTATTGTTAGCCCTTGAAATGATTAATATAAGACATGTTCTTCATGTCAATTTCAAAAGGGAGTAGTTTAAACTTTGAATTTTTGGCTCCAAACTTGTCAAGTCAACCCTCCTTCAAGTCAAGTTTGCCGCAGTGAGGAGACACCCATTCAAGCCAAGCCAAAATACTATATATAAAACACTTGACCTCCTCCACCACAACTGGGTTCTTTGATGTACTTGGTCAACACTAGGCCAAATATAGTTTTGCAATGGACACCTTCAACCAATTCAAGGTGGAGCCAAGATAGAAGCATTGGGTAGCATCAAAACATCTGCCAATATATTTGAGGGGTGTTGAATTTTGTAGCTATGGCCGGTCTTCATAATTAATATTTTAGCCCTTGAAATATAAAATATAAAATGTAAGCCATGTTCTTCATGCCATTTTATTGTTAGCCCTTGAAATGAATAATATAAGACATGTTCTTCATGTCAGTTTCAAAAGAGAAATTTTAAAATTTAAAATTTTGAATTTTTGGCTCCACATTTGTCAAGTCAGCCCTCCTTCAAGTCAAGTTGGCCCCAGTGAAAAGACACCCATTCAAGCCAACAATAATACTATATATATAGCACTCGACCTCCACAAGACACAATTCGATCACTCACACAACAAAGTATCTTTTGGGCATACATGCAAAGGCAACGAAGAAGAAACACAAAGACATCTCAAGCATATTCTCTCTCTCTTTGACTTCGCACGTGCGAGTTTCTAGGCATATTCTAGGTCACAGGTCGAACTTCTAGGTAGTAGGGCCAAAATTATGAGCAACATATTCTAGGCAAAAGAGTCAAGTTTCTAGGAGGCTGAAATTCGTCCTAGGCAAATCCAATAGGGACGAGTTTGTTGGGCTTGACAAGAGGGAAGTTTGAGCAAGTTTGACCATTGTATTGTTGGTCAGTTTGACCATCATATTGACTAGCAGAATAAGGTGTATCCCTTGTTGAACTGAAGAATTCCTCTAAGGAAAAAGAGGTTAGGTTTTTCCCTCAAGTGGGTTTTCCCAAGGTAATCTTGTGTTGCCTTTGTGCATTGTGATCTCTACTGTCCTTGTGCATATATGTTTGAATTTCTGAAGTGTAATTGCTTAATGATAAACTAGAAGTGCTAGAAGTATATCTAAATCATTGGAAGTAATTATCAGTTTTCATAAATTAATGCTTGTATCTATTGCACTTGAAAAATCAGCATGGTATCAGAGCTTTGGTGAAGGAAAGGTCATTGAGATCACTCTTGTAGAAGCTTTGGTAAAGCAAAAAGCATTGAAATCACTACATTTGTGATCTGGTTGTTTGTCTATATCCATGGGTTCCTTTATGAAGTCAGAAAACAAGCTAGAAGGAGCTAGCTATAAATTTTAGGGCTCGAAAAACAAGGATTGACCTCATCCTTGCAAAGAATGATGTCTTGGATATTGTAAAGGGTAAGGTTACTAAACCTTCATATGATGAAGGGAAAGCATGTTGAAGAATGTAACTAGTGTCGGTCTTCATAATTGTATTTGTCAAAAGAAAAATTAATGTAAAAGAAAATTATTATTGAAGCATGGGTTTCATGCTCTTTCATTTATTTTCTAGGTCATAGCCTCCATTGAAGGCTCCTAGGTTTTGTCAAGAGCCAAAAGAGTCATTGTCACATTTATTAGACCCTTCTTGGGCTTTTGTATCATATAAAAAAAATTATTTTTGAGTCAAAGTAGTCATTATGTCCCTCCTCACCAAGTCGGCCTTACTGGAGGCAATTCCACCTTATGGAAGCAGTATAAATAGAGGGAGCTCAACTGATTTGGAAGCACACACTCTCAAGTCCGATCTCAAGAAGGAATTCGAGATTACAACAATTCGAGAATTCACAATTACAGGAATTCACGTTAATTGCAGGAGATCGAAGTTTCAGGTTGAAGCTAGTTGATGCAGAATCAAGGAGAGACTCGTTGAAGGGCTGACTCGGTGATTGGAGGAGGTCCTTGTCTAGGTTTAAAGGGTCTTGGATTGCCTCATCTTGATTTGAATCTATTAGTGGAAGTCTGAAGAGTTTGACAGGGTTTTCGCATGTATAAGGGTTTTAGCCCTAGTGGAGTGGCTATATCTGGTGTCATTGATCTTCATGTTTTGATTTGATGATTGCTTGATGAAAATAAGATAAAAGGACATAAAGAAAGTTAAGAAGACTACAAGAATATCACAAGTAATTATCAACATAAGAGAATATTTTTGCCTTTCTAATTTTCTAACATGGTATCAGAGCTAAGGTAAAGAAGGAAAGAAAAGGCAACTTAAAGATCTATTGAAATGGTCAAAGAAAAAGGATCATATAAGAAGAGAAAGGCCTACTGTCTATATCAAGAAAATAAGACATGACAATGAAGACTAAAAATAAGGAGCCTTCAACTATAGGGCATGGAAGAAGATGATAGATCTCATCCTTGCTAAGCACAAAGTATTGGATTTTGTTCTAGGAAAAGTTGTGAAACCAACAGATGATGTAGGAAAGGAAAAGTACAGGGAAACAGACATATTGGACATGAATCTAATAGTAGATGGAGTAAAAGACAATCTAATCCCCTATATATCCAACATAGACACTGCTCAAGAGATGTATGAAGCTCTCTCCAAACTATTCACCATCAAGAACATTGGACAAATAGCCAATCTCGAGAATGAACTAAGAACAATGAAGATGACAAAAGATGATATTGTTTATTCATATCTTATGAGGATCTCCCAAATAAGAGATGAACTACAAGCCATTGATGAAGTTATACTAGAAAAGGAACTTGTGATTCTGAAATCATGGACCTCTTTTGCATCAAGTATTAGTAGTTGGAAGAACACACCATCCTTTGAACAAATGTGGAATGCTTGTAGTCAAGAAGATGCTCGCATCTCATTAGCAAATTATAAGAAGGAAGAAGATGACGACAACAGCTCCTATGCATACTCTGCTAATCACAAGAAGGGAGGATACACTAAATTCAAAGGAACAAAGAAGAAAGTTGATCTATCAAAGATTGAATGGTACAATTGTCATAAGACGGGACATTACAAGAGTCAATGTCCCGAAAATCCAAGGAATAAAAGGAGAGAAAGAGAACATGCAAATGTTGTTGATGAAGCTCCACCAAAGAAGAACAAGGTTGAAGAATCTGAAGTCAAAGACTTATACTATTAAGTCTTTCCTTGCATATCCTTCTAGATTATTGTTTTAAGTTTTTTTGTAAAGTTTGTCTTTTATGTTTTGATCTAATGTCTTGTTAGAAATTCTTGAATTGTTTTTGATAAGTTATAGGTCTCCCTCAAAATGAATTGGATTAAGAGTGAGCCTTCACCATTATACCAAAAGATAACTATATTATTCTTTGTTTCCTTTTTCATGTTTGATTTCCTCCACACACCTAGATCTATTCTTTTACATACTCATAATCCTTTCTTTATATTTTCCTTAGAAGGAAAGTTTGCAGGAATGCATAAGGATCATGGAGGAACCTTCAGAGAAAGACTTGTATCATAAAAGTAAGCATGTTGTTGAAGAAACTCTACAAGGTGTTAAAGAACAATTTATGTTTGATTTGATTTAATTTGTGCAAAAGAAGGTCTGAATATTATTCATTTTGAAATTTACTTCATATTACTAACTCTCTCATGTCTAGGGTTTTGAATCATAAGGATTCTTGTTTGGGTGATTAATCTTTAGATTGAATCTACCCTTATCACTGTCTCTTGTTGTTTGCTCATTTTGGTGAAACCTTATCCTTTATGGTTCACTATAAAACACTAGCCTTTTGATGCTTACGGTATACTTATTACTAATAATGAAACCCTAATTTTCTTAAGGATAAAGTTTAGATCTCTTGTTGAAATCCTACTCTCATAATGTTTAGGAATGTTATGGCAAAAACCTAGCCGTTTAGGGTTTGTTGTCGATGTCTAGAAACCATAGTTTTTCTTAGGGTTTGATATTTTAGGGATTGAGTCTAAACCCTTGTAATAGTAACATATAAATCCTAGAAATGGATCCTTGGGTATATATGCTTCTATATAATTGAAACCCTAGCTTGGTCAAAATTGTTGTATATCTAATTTTGGAGTTTGATGTTTGTATCTAGGGTTTACGATATAACCCTAGTATGAGAATGATATAAGTCTCTAGGAAATAATAATGGAACCTTAGAGATGAAATGTTGGTATGCTAACTTGAATGTTGATATTCATGATTTAGTTTTTGATTGATATTCTAGGGCATGATAATATTGATATGATTCTAAAATCTAGGGTTATAAGTTTATAACAAAACCATAGTGAATGTTGCAATAAGAAATCTAATGGATGAATTTCTTGATTGATAAAACCTAACTAGATTTAGGTCATGAATGTCTAAAATCTGATTTATTATGCTCATATTATAATGACATGCTTCATGCTTTTGTACATATATATTTGTGTTTGGTTGTACTTGTTGTTAAAGGTTTATAGGTACATAGTCTTCAAGATGATGAAGATGCTTACCTCATATTTGATGATAATTTGATGACAATGTGAAGCGTGATGATAAGAGGGAGTTGTGAGAACTTCAATGACATGACTATGTTACCATGTGAGGGAATGATAAAGTTTTGGAAGGTCTAAATTCTCCGATGAATTGTTGATGCAAAAAGAAAGAGTCAGTGTGACTAGAAGAATAAGATAGTTGATGAACTTGTCCTCTAATTACTTGGATAAAGGAAAGTGTATGTCTCCCTAGTTGAGAGGGAGCTTGAAGAAAAGTGAACGACCTGATGAGAAGGGCATGAGGATGTTTGAAATCAGAGAATAGTTGAAGCAACACTAATGGTTATTCATGATTGAAAAAGTTATGAACAAAACTTGGATGTATTTGGAGGAAAGCGTTAAGGTTGAGTTTGGTGCTGCTAAAAAGTTGAAGAAGTAGAGCTTCTGAGTAGATGTGTTTGATATGATGATGATCTAAGCAGCATCAAAATGATTAAGAACCCCGAAGGTTTGTGTTAAAAATGTATAGTGAAAGTTTATTACTAATTGTGGTTGTGTTCATGCATATCTCTCCATAAGAAGGTTGAATGTTTAACGCATGCTTGGATTGATGGATAAATCTGGTTTAGTTGATAAGAAGAGATGAAGCATCTTGGGGCAACAAGATGCTTGGGAGGACATTTGGTTGCCTTGTGATGATGTCTAGATCCCGAAGTAGGGAGAGTGGTGTTGGTCTTAGAGCTCTGCCCTTGGATACACACCTAGATCCCTGGGTTGGTGTTAGCGCAAAACCCTGATGATACCTATAGAGGTTGAAGCTTGGAACACACCTTAGTCCCACCTTGTTAGATACCTTGGTCAGGTATCTAACCTGTAGCACTATGTGAAGTGAGTCTTGACTCTTCATAGATCACAACATTTTGAGATCTTCCATGTACCTATGTATATATGTAATTATGAATACCTCCCTAGTTAAAAGGTAGTGTTGAAGAATGTAACTAGTGTCGGTCTTCATAATTGTATTTGTCAAAAGAAAAACTTATTGTAAAAGAAAAATATTATTGAAGCATGGGTTTCATGCTCTTTCATTTATTTTCTAGGTCATAGCTTCCATTGAAGGCTTCTATGTTTTGTCAAGAGTCAAAAGAGTCATTGTCAGGTTTATTAGACCCTTCTTGGGCTTTTGTATCATGTAAAGAGATTTATTTTTGAGTTAAAGTAGTCAGTGTGTCCCTCCTCAGCAAATCGGCCCTATTGGAGGCAATTCGACCTTATGGAAGCAATATAGATAGAGGGAGATTGACTCATTTAGAAGCACACACTCTCAAGTTCGATCTCTAGAAGGAATTCGTGACTACAGGAATTTGGGAATTCACAATTACAGGAATTCGTGTATAATTGCAGGAGATCAAAGTTGCAGGTTGAAGTTGGTTGATGCATAATTAGGGAAAGACTTGTTGAAGGGTTGACTTGGTGATTGGAGGAGGTCCTTGTCTAGGTCTAAAGGGTCTTGGTTTGCCTCATCTTGATTTGAATCTATTAGTAGAAGAGTTTGACTAGGTTTTCCCCTGTATAAGGGTTTTAGCCCTAGCTGAGTGCCTATATCTGGTGTCATTGATCTTCATGTTCTGATTTGATGTTTGCTTGATGAAAAAAAGATAAAAGAAGAACATAAAGAAAGTTAATAAGACTACAAAAATATCACAAGTAATTATCAACATAAGAGAATCTTTTTGCCTTTCTGATTTTCTAACAAAGCAAAATATGAGAAGGAAGATAACAAAACCAAAAGTATTATTGTTGATTCTATCAGAGATCATTTGATTCCATACATCACAAATCTTGATATTTCAAACAAGATGTACAATGCCCTAGTTGAATTATACACCATCAACAACATTGGTCACGCAATAAGTTTGAAGAATGAGCTTTGTGATGTTAAAATGTCAAGAAATATAATGGTAGCCTCATATTTCATGAGGTCTCTCAACTAAGAGATCAACTTCAAGCAATTGATGAAATTATTTCTGGCAAAGAACTTGTTACTACAGCAATTAATGGTTTGTTGAATTCACGGGATTCGTTTGCATCTACTATCCATGGCAAGAAGGAGAATTCAAGTTTTGAGAACTATGGATTCCATGTACTCAGGAAGAATCTGGACTTATATCAAAGGGTGTTGAGAAATGTAACTAGTATCAGTCTTCATAATTATTGTCTAGCTCATGACATAATGTAATTCTAATGTATTTGTCAAATATATATATATATATATATATCTTGTAAAGATCAAAAGAAAATTATTTTTATAAGCATGGGTTTTATGCTCAATTTATTTTGTTTTAGGTCTGAGCACCCATTGTGTGCTTCTAGGGTTTGTGTCATGAGTCATAGTCTGTCTCATCTTGTATTAGGCCCTTCTTGGGCTTATTGTATGAAAGAAGAAATTTATGTGTCAAAAATGTATTTTGTGCCTCCTCCACCAACTCGGCCTAAAGTGCAATCAAGTTAGCGTCATTGAAGGGATTCGACCACCTTGAAGAGACTAGAAATAAGTTGGGTACTCGACCTATTGTGTCGTCCATCCAAGAGGAGTTTGATTTACAATCTTAAGAAAAGGAAGAAGTGCGAAGGTAGCTAAAAGGAAGGTATTACCATTGCAAGAAGGAATCCAAGCAAAGAAGAGAGGAACTGAAACCTGCTCAATTTTTGAAAAACGTGTAAAGAAATCTGAGGTGGAAGTGCGAAGGTGCACGCTGAATTGCAAGAATTTCAGAAAGGGCCGAAACCCTTGTTGACTTGTTTTGGGAAGGTTGAGTTGTGTTCATGTTTGGAGTAATTGACTAAAATTTGACTAATCTTCTTGGAGGCCGACTTGGTGATTGGAGGGGGTCTTAACATTGGTCTAAAAGGTCTTGGTTGTCTCGTTTGATTTGGTTCTCGAAGAGAAGTTTTTGGGTTTTCCCCTAGAAGAGGGGTTTTGCCCTGGCTGAGACCCTACATCTTGTGTCCTTGTTGTTTTGATCTTCATGCATTTATGTCTTGGTAGTTACTTGATGAAAAGAAGATAAGAAGATATATAAGAAGCAAATAAGAACAACACATAAACATCACAAGTAATTATCAAAATAAGATTATATTTTTGCCTTTATGGTTTTCTAACATGGTATCAAAACTATGGTGAAGAAGAAGAAAAGACAACTTGAAATCTATTCATCTTTGTCATCTTTTGAAAAGAAGGAAGTCTTGGTAAAGGATCATATAGATGTCTTGGTTCATTAGAAGCTAGGACCTATTGAAGGTTTCAAGAAGATCTAGACCTCATCTAAGGTAGCATTAACAAATAACGTCAAAGCACTTAAAGTTCTATACACTTCTCCAAAATATATTCACATTATCATTTTGAAGGAGATTCGAAGTTGCAAGAAGCATCCACATTATCTTTTCAAAGATCTAAAAAGGTTGCAATCTCTAGTTTAAGCATCTCTTGTGGGCTTGAAGTAATTCCAAAAGGAAAAGAAGAAGCCCTCCTATAGAAAATCCTGACCGAAGTATTTGAAGACATTAACAGTAATTCATTTGGCCGAAGATTCAATCATCTCAGGAAGTCTGAAAACTTCAGGTGAATCAGATTACAGTAAAAAGTCACCCATCCAAAAATTCCATAGTAGCATTTCAAGAACTTGTTGTCCAACAAAAGGGAAGTCGGAAAAAGGTTATCTTCAGAAAATCATAAGTATAATAGGAAGACGACAGGTTGCATCCATATTTACATTCAGATTCAAATTGATAAAGAAAGTATGCTTGGCTATAAGAAATAGGTACCAAGCAGTGTTGTGAAAATCGCGATAAATTGAAATTATCGCGATTTTTTCATTGTCCCGATTTTATCGCGATTAATACAGGAAATTATCGCCAGAAAACTTTTTTTGCCAATTTTTTTGAGATTATCGCAATAAAAAGGAAAATAATCGTGTGGCTTCGCGGCAGCGGGGTTTTATAACGTTTTTTTGGTTTTTTATGAGCTCATTTGGACAGTGCGGAGGGCAGAGGAGAGCTGGGAGACCAAGCTGGAGAGGGTTTGAAGCTAAATCTAAGTGCTTAGAGGATAAAATCAAGAGGAGACCACCGATTTCTCCATAGAAACGGTATGTAGATTAATTTTTTTTTGTTTTCATTGTTTAAAAACATTGTTTTGTATTTTTTTCATTATTTTTGGTTGGGTAACTTGGTATGGGCACCATTTTTCTTTTGTTTTCATTGTTTTTTAAAATTGTTTTTGTATTTCTTCATTGGTTTTGGTTGGGTAACTTGGTATGACTATGGGAACCAATTTATTTATTTTTTCATTGTTTTTAAACATTGTTTATGTTTTTTTCATTGTTTTTGCCATTTGGTTGGGTAACTTGGGTTTGGAATGGTTGGGTAACTTGTGTTTGAAACTTTGAACTTTGGAATGGCTGTTTTAGGTTGGGTAACTTGGGTTTTCATTGTACAATGTAAAAATTAAAAATTAAAATACTAAATTGTAAATTTGTAACTTGTAATTTTGTAAATGCTAAATTGTAATCCTTATTTTCCCATAGGTTCACAGCTTCACCAAAACACCATTCAAGACTTCAAGTTTGCAACTTCAAAGTTCAAAAACAAACATGCCAAGGAAATTGGATCCTTTCTGGGAATATGGTGAACCTGATTCTCCGAATGATAGACTAAACTTGACTTGCAAGTTGTGTGGCCACCCTATGTCCGGGGGGCTGTACAAGTTGAAGTTTCACCTTGCAAAAATCCCTAGAAAAGATGTTGGGCCTTGTAAAAATACAACTCCTGAACTTATCCAAAGAGCCCTGAGAGCATTGGAAAATTTAGAGCAGACTAGAGAGGCCAAAGAAGAACTCAAAAGGCAACTAAAAAGGTCAGCTGAAGGAAGTGGGCCAAGTGGCACTAGTTCTACTACAGCATCAACCAATCTGATAGCTGCCACATCATTTTTTGTTCCTCGAACCACACCTGGTACACAACCATCTATCGGTTCAATGCTAAAAAGAACTAAGAAAGAACAAGCTAACAAGTCGCTGGCAAAATTTCTCCTCTTGAGTGATATTCCTTTCAGCATTGTAAGGAATAATCCATTTTTCCAACCTGTTGTTGATGCTATTGCCAGTGTTGGCCCAGGGTACAAAATCCCTTCTTATCATGATTTCAGAGGTCGGATTCTTCAAAATGAAAAGCGTGACTGCACCCAAAGATTGAAGGATTTTAGGGCATCTTGGGCACAAACAGAATGCACTGTTATGTCAGATGGTTGGACTGACCAAAAGGGGAGAACCCTTATAAACTTCTTGGTTAGTTGTCCCAAGGGGACTATGTTTATCAAATCTGTTGATGCATCTGCACAAATCAAAGATGCAAGAACTTTATGTGATTTGCTAGATGTATTTATTTTGGAGGTGGGTGAACAAAATGTTGTCCAAGTCACGGACAATGCTGCAAATTATGTTGCTGCTGGCAGGATACTTATGGACAGGCATCCTACTTTATTTTGGACACCTTGTGCTGCACACTGTATTGATTTGATGTTGGAGGACATAGCAAAAATTCCCTTTGTCAAAGATATTGTTGATTCATCCAAAAGCACTACAAAATTTATATATAACCATACATCTGTGCTTAGCTTGGTGAGAAGATTCACCAACAACAAAGAGTTGGTGCGCCCCGCCATTACACGGTTTGCCACCAGTTTCATATCTCTTCAATCCCTCTTGAATTCTACGTGGGATGTGAAGAGAATGTTTCTTTTAGAGGAGTGGTGTGCTTTGCCAATGAGCCACAAACCAGAGGGAGAGGTCATATGCAGACTAGTTACATACTAGGAAGACTTCTGGGTGGGAGTGCAGGAGGTGTGCGCCGTTACTGAACCTTTGGTAAAGATTCTTCAGTTGGTTGATGGTGAGAAGCCCGCAATGGGCTATTTGTATGAGGCCATGGACAGGGCCAAAGAAGCCATTCGGGCCTACTATGATGATAAGGGAGATGATAGGTTTCAGAGACAATTCCTCCTATGGGGAGTGATTGATGAGCGGTGGAACAACACACTCCATCGTCCCATTCATGCTGCTGGGCTTTTCCTGAACCCTACATTTTCTTATGCATGTGGGTTTGATTTTGATGCTAAGATCATGGATGAACTCTTACCCTGTGTCCAGAAGATGGTGCGATCTTTAGAACAACGTATAGAGATCTCTTAACAAATTGAGGCATATAGGATGGCAGGTGGCACATTTGGCTTTGAGATGGCTGTCAATGATAGGACGATTAAAATGTCGGGTATTTTTTAGTTTGTAACTTTGTTTTAAATTTCATTGTCTCTTCAAATTCCATTTTTTTCTTATGTTTATTTAAAATTTTATTTGTAATTTTGTTGTAGATGCATGGTGGAAAATGTATGGTGGCAAAGTACCCCTTCTGCAAAAGCTTGACATTAGCATCCTCAACGAAACATGTAGCTCCTCAAGATGTGAGCACAACTGGAGTGTATTTGAAAAAATACACAACAAGAAGCGCAACAAGTTAACACTTAAACATTTGAAATATTGCAAATTTCCAAATAAATTTTTGAATTCATTAAACAATATTTTTTTATAATTATTAATTATTATTTCATGATCTTTGTACAGGTTGGAGTCCTAGCGACTTAATGACATGGTCTATGTCTACTACAATCTTCGATTGTGGGTGAGGCAACTTGAGAAAACACCTGATGTGGATGCCATCTCATTGGATGGGATTGACACCACTGCTGCATGGAGGGTTGAGGCCGAGAGGCCTCTCATGGAGTTTGCTGATGATTGGTTAGTGCAGGATGTTGTGGAGGGGGAGGAGGAGCAGGTGGAGGAGGAACAGGAGGAGGAGGAGGAACAGGAGGAGGAGGTGACACCGCCTGCCCGGGCTACCACTGCCACCAGTAGAGGACGTGGTCTACCTCCTATACCTCCTACTTCTAGTTCTTCAACTACTAGAGCACATCAGACTCCATTGCCATCTCCACCAGCACAGGCACCAGCATCTACATCTAGAGGGAAAGGGAAAGTTGTGGCATTTTCTCGCAAGAGGGGCAGTGGAAATCAATAGGATTAGACTTTCATTTTATTGTATATGACATTATGACATGATGAGATACATTATCATATTTTTTGTTGATATTTTGAGGCTGAGTTGGGACTCAGGAGTCAGGACTTACTATTCAGGACATGATTCAATGTTATGTGTGATTTTAGCGCTAGAAATGATATTAAACATCTTATATATTAGTTTTTTTTTATCATATTTGTGTCAATGTATTTATTTTATGTTGTAGATGGTTTAGATATTAAAAAAATTGAAAAAAATGAATATTTTTGTACCAAACGATTTTTTCCCGATTTTTTCCCGATTTTTCTGATTTTTTCCGATTCGTTCCCTGCGCCGATTTAATCCCGATCGCGCTTTTAACAACATTGGTCTCACTCACCATTGTTTACATTCGATGGATCTTCAATAAAGGTTACATTGGCTACATGTAGTTTTCCCTTGAGAATATTATTGGCTCAAAATCTATAATTCCAAGTTGTGTGACCCATTTTCTTGCAATAATGACATTACGTATCCTCCTTGTCTTTTGTTGATCTACTGTGGTTGTTTCTTGAGTATAATGTAGTCTCAAGTTGAGGATAACCTTATGTATCACCTGCAATGGCTCTCTTTGCCTTAGCTAAGAGAGTAGCAATCATATCTTCTAGAGATTGTGAAGACATTTGACTGAGACTAAAGGGAACATTGTTTTATTTAGAACGTGGTCTATTTCACAAGTTGGCTTTGCATCCTTTTCCTCGATTGTAGCTTTGACTTGTGCTAGCTCTTTGATGGGAGATCTCAAATTACTTATGTGCTTGACATAGCGATGTTTTCCTCTTCGTATAGAGATTGTTTTCCTCCTTATTTCACTTTTGCATTGCATTTGCAATTCTGCTGACTCAATAAAGGGTTGGGATTAATAACCATAGTTGGCTTATCATTCTTTGGAATCCATTGCCTTATTTAGCCCTTTAGTCATATCAAGTTTTGGTTTGTAGGCAACTGAAACCTTTTGGAGTCAACTGGTATTTCGGTGGATTGATTTCCTCCATTCGGAATACTCCGGAGATGTGCCTAGCCATGTATTACCTATTAGGTAGGAGTTGAATAGGATCATGTGGGATGACATTTACAAGCATTTTTCATGTAGGACACTTGGGGAAACCCCTAGAGTAGGTTACATTCAAATACAACCTTCTATGCTAAGCACTTGATAGAGGTGAGGGACGAGCTCATTATCCAACCACCACACATCTCACATTGGGCATACTTTCTTCATATCCCCTAGGACAATTCCTAGTGCTACACTTAGACTTGAGTTAAGATGGATCACTAGACTATATAGGCAAGGAGGTTTTGTCAACTGTATCATCTTCATGATGTTAAGAAAGAGGAGCACCTCAGTTTCTATAGCCCCATTTGCTATGTGTGATTTGTGTGAGGTTACATTGCCGATTTTATTGAAGGGGCCCAGAGCTTATCTATTCCCTTTAGGTACTCGAATAAGAGATGCTTTGATCTATACATGTAGGAGGCCCTCAGGCTTCATGTCTACATTCTACAACCTCCTTTTAGACCAAATTATGCCTAGAGGATTGCTTTCTTCTTTACAGTGTTCCCATTAGCTAGGGGCACCAAGAGATAGACTAATGGTAGCATGCATTGCCTCTAACTCTAGATTATTGCAAACTTGAGGAACCAACCTTCTTCCCTAGAGATCTCAAAAATATTTCTAGATCAAATCCTTATCAATGGGAAAATGAGATCTCCTTGGCATGAATGGTGGGTTCTAGGCGACAAGACAATGGGTGGTCTAGACCTTCCCCTGGGGCTTCCTACATCATTCTATCCAAAGTTTTCTTCATTTAGCCTTGAATGTTAGGAGAGATAGATCTAGTGGACCATGATCTCCAATTTTTGGATCCTTTCCTTTTGCACATCTCTCTCTCTGTTGTTGATTGGAATAGAGAAGTAAGGGTTTTGCTTGTCTAAGTGCTAAGACTAGTAGAAGAACTCATAACACTGCCGCTTTAGAAGAATATTAATTTATTTAACTATTTTCTAAAGCTAGTAAAAAATAAAATACCTAAGTTAACTTATGATTTAATCTCAACCATTGATCACAATTTAATCTCAGCCATTGAGAGGGAGATTAGGGCTAATATCGAAATTATAAGAGGAGATAGAGCAAGTTAGTGGCAAGTTAGTTGAGCACAAGCAGTGTGTGTTAGGCTAGTGAAGGAAGAGTCTAGGGTTTTAGCAGTTCACAATGATACAGGATCAAAGAAGAAATCGAGTGAGGGTTGAGCTCTGACATCCTCAGCTTAGTCATACCATTCGCACGTGCACGCAGGAGAAATGATTTGTGCTTGTATGTGTGCACAGTTTAGCTGATTTGCGCAAGAGATTTTGCAAATCTAGTGCGCATGCAAGGGGATTAATTCATCTTGGAGGATTGATCAGATTGTTCTTGTGATAAAAAGGAAGTTTCTCCCTTGTAATTCTTAGAAGAAAATCATTTGCTAAAGAAAATAATAAAGACATAACATTGCAGGTTTTCCATGGAGTTGGGGTTTCCTGGGTATACCTTGTGTTTTGTGTGTTAATCTGTTTGTCTTCTGATTTATTTTAAATTGTGCGTATTAACTTAGAAAACTCAGTGTATTTGTGATTTAAGTTTCCAAAATATCAGTATTTGTGTTTCTAGGTTTTTACACCTAGAAAATTGTAAATCATTTTACTGGGTTTTAAGAAAATCTAACAGGTTATCAAAGCTCAGTTTGTAATTGAAGACCAAGCACATATTTTATCTTCGACAACACATTCTACAATTCAGAGGGAGCAAGTTATTAGATCGATTCGGCTGAGAGGGTTTTGAGTAGTGCACATTGATTCTACAAGTGTGATTTGTATTCAACAGTTAGATTGGGTAGTATGGCATATTGGGTTTTAGATTGAAGGCAGATTGGACGGTGCATCCAACTTCTGTTCGTGGCATGAAAGGATAGCGGTGGTGGTAGAGGAACAAAGAGTTTTGGATTTTGTAAACATCCCAATCGCACCAACAAATCCTTAGTAGTTGGCTCAACGTAATAAAATGGATGCCAAGGCAAGAAGGATCATCTTGGAAGGAGTCAAAGACCACATTATCCTTCACTTGACTGGGAAGAAGAACGCTAAAGAAATGTGGACTATTATCATTGGTCTCTATTAGGGTTTGAGCGAGGCAAAAAAGTTGGTACTAAAAGACAAGCTTGGGAGCATTGAAATTTCCAAGTCAGACTCTATGGTTTCTTACTCACCAAGTTTTCCAAGGTAAAGGAAGAGTCGGTTGGTGTGGGTGAGACAGTTCTAGATAGACTATAGAGATCTGGTGAATTTTGCTCTGTTGGGTTTCACCAAGTTGTGGAAATCCTTCATAAGTGGGATATGTGCTCGAGAAAACTTTCCAAATTGGGAGTGTTTGTTGGGTGACTGCATTTAGGAGAAGATTCACAAACAAGCTCAAGCTGGATCTCATGTTAAAAGTGAAGAAGATGAAGAAAATTTTGCTCTAGCTAGCAAAGGGATCAATTCTAAGGGTAAAAAGAGTAGTGGTGGTGGCGAGCAGAGTTGTAAGGTAGAGAAGAAGAAAAAGGATCTCAGCAAGATCAAGTGCTTTTCATGCCACCTGTTTGGGCATTACATTGCTAAATACCCTAATAGGAAGAAAGGGTCCAAGAAGGACCAAGTAGCAACCTCTACAGAGATTGATGAGTTCTCTTCTCATTTTGAGGAGTTTTCACTCATTGCTTGTATGGCAAGTTTAGTGGCTACCATTTTATGGTATGTGGATAATAGTGTGTCCTGTAATATGACGGGAAATAAGAAGTATTTCAACAAACTGTTAGAGAAGGACATGCAATTCAATATTGAGATGGGAGACGATGGGAAGTACCAGGTTGAGGGTATTGGTACAATTCGTTTTGAGAGGGAGTCTGGAAATCCTCTATATCTCAAAGATGTTCTTTACATACCTGGGATCAAGAAGAATCTCGTTTCAGTTTTAGCATTGGAGGATAAGGGGTACAAGGTGACCTTCATACAGGGGAGGGTTTGTATAAAACCCACAGACTCCAAGGTGGTGAAGCAGATTGGGGTTACACATAAGATGCCTATACAAATTACAGTTTGAGACAACCGCAACATTAACTAGCAGAGGAGGCCATGACTCATGCAATGAGCTTGGAGAGTTGTGGCATAAGCACATGGGACATTTGCACCATGGAGCGTTGAAGATTCTTAAGGAGATAGCGACAGGATTGCCACATTATAGCATGGATTAGCTTGACGTGTGCAAGGGTTGCACACTTGGCAAGTATGCCAAGTCATCTTTTTCTAGCAAAGATAATGGTGCCGAGGGTATTTGAGACCTTGTTCATTCAAATGTATGTGGTCCATTCTATTCAGTATCCCTTAGCGGGTACGAGTACTATGTCACCTTCAGAGATAACCACTCAAGGAAGACCTAGATATTTCTCATGAAGAAGGATGAGGTTTTCTCGAAGTTTCTATAGTTTAAGGCCTTGGTTGAGAACCAGACTCGCAAGAAGATCAAGGCACTCAGGTCTGACAATGGTGGGGTATATACCTCAAATGCATTCAAGGAGTTGTGTGCCAAGGAGCGTATCAGAAGGGTGTTGACGACACCATATAACCCTCAACAGAATGGGGTGGGAGAGTGCAAGAATAGGGCCATAGTTGGAGCATCCAAAGCCATGTTGCATGACTAGGGATTACCCAAGTTTCTTTGGGCTGAGGCATGCAATGCAACAATTTTCTTACAGAACTGGAGCCCACACAGAGTGTTGAGGTGTGTTACACCAGAGTAGGCGTTTATAGGGAAGAAACCAGATGTGTCTCATTTTGGCATATTTGGTAGCTTTGTATATTTCCATGTACTGGAGGAGAAAAGGAAGAAGCTAGAGCCCACAACAGAGAAGGGCATCTTCATGGGCTACAACGAGACATCCAAGGCGTACAGGGTGTATATTCTAGCACATAAGAAGAAAATCATGAGTAGAGATGTGAAGTTTGAGGAGGATAGGGCTTTGAAAATGTCCTTTGTGAGCAGGTTACTGTACAGGAGCAACAAGCTCCCAATCAGGAGGCTCAGTGAGCACCTCAAACCATAGTTGTGCATGGGCAAGATGAGGAGGAGATGGACACGTAAATGCAGGAGCGAGTAGAGCCCACTCAGGTAGTGACTCCCAACACTGGGAGGAGGAGAGCGAGATGGGCATATAAGTTGATCTAGGAGGTGCAAGAGCAAGTTGGCGCTCCTTGTACATCAGGTCGATAGAGCAGACAACCACAGCGGTCCACAGGATATATGGCACTTATGGTAAGTTGTTGGATGCCAAGCCTTCCACTTATATCAGGAGGCAACCACTCAATAGGTATGGAGAGATGCTATGGTGGAGGAGTATAACTCCATCGTGAAGAATGATGTCTGAGAAGTGGTGCCGAGGCTAGAGGGGAAATATGTGGTAAGCTCTCGTTGTGTCTATAAAATCAAACATGGAGTTGATGGGAGTATTGAGAAGTACAAGGCAAGATTCATGGCCAGGGGGTTCTCGCAGATAGAGGGAGTTGACTATGACGATACCTTTGCCCCAATTACCAGGTATTTGTTGTCAAGACAGTTGCAGCTATTGCAGCAAAGATGTGGCAGAAGATCCACTAGATGGACGTGAAGTCAACCTTCCTCAATGAGATTGTTGAGGAGGAGATTTACATTGAGTAGCCGGAGGGATTTGAGACATGGAACAAAGAGACACACATTTGTAGACTCAAGAGTGCCTTATATGGGTTTAAGCAGGCTCTGCGAGCATGGTATCCTCAGATAGACAATTACCTTCAGGATTAGGCTTCACCAAGAGTGAGGTGGAACCCAACCTCTACCACATTGTTGTTGGAGGTGAGTTGTTATTTTGGTGCTATATTTGGACGATTTAATTTTAATATGCACAAACAAGCTCATCTAGGAGTGCAAGAGAGATCTTGTATATGAGTTTGAGATGAAGGATATGGGGTTGATGCACTATTTCCTTGGGCTAGAGGTTTTGTAGGGTGATGGGGAGATCTTCTTGGGACAGGGCAAGTACACTCTATAGATCCTGAGGAGGTTTCACATGCAGGATTGTAGGCCCATGACCATGCCTCTAGTCACAAACTGGAGGAAGGCAGATACATCCAGATCGGAGCGAGTAGATCCTACACTTTATCAACAAATGATTGGGTTGCTGATGTATTTAGTGAACACAGCTAGGCATATGTTTTGCAGTCAACTCTTTGAGCCAGTTTTTGGTCAAGACTACCAGAGTGCATTAGGTTGTTGCTAAGCACGTGTTGAGATATCTCAAGGGGACAATAAAGCATGGATTGTGATATAGATAGGTTGATGAGTTGAAGCTTGAGGGCTTCACTAATGTATATTGGGCAAGGAGCTTCACAAACAAGAAGAGCACATTAGGTTGCACATTTAGTGTTGGATTAACAACTATTTCTTGGTTTAGTCAGAAGCAGAGATCAGTGGCATTGAGCTTAGCCAAGGTCGAGTAAACGATTTCTAGTTTGGCAGGTTGTGAAGTTATTTGGTTGAGGAAGATTCTTGTGGGTTAGTTCAGGACATAGTTGGACCCTATAGTGATACACTGTGACAATCAGCGCTGAATCAAGCTCTCTGAAAATTTGGTGTTCCATGATCTCTCTAACCACATTGATGATTGACATACATTATCACCACATTAGAGACGTTTTTCATAGAGGTATAGTTTCACTCCTGTACGTAGCAACAAATGAGCAAACAACAAACATTCTGACCAAGGCGTTGTTAAATGCAGATTTGTATACCTCAGAGAGAATTTGTGTGTAGTGCAAAACATCTTCCCCTCTAAGAGAAAGTGTTGATTGGAGTAGAGAAGTAAGGGTTATACTTGTCTAAGTGCGAAGACTAGCAGAAGAACCCACAAGACTACCACTTTAGCATAATAATAATTTATTTAATTATTTCCTAAAGTTAGACTTAGGAAAAATCAAAATTCCTAGGTTAACTTATGATTTAATCCCAACCATTGATCACGATTTAGTCTTAGTCGTTGAGAGGGAGATTAGGGTTGAGATCGAAATTATAAGAGAAGATAGAGCGAGTTAGTGGCAAGTTAGTTAAGCAGAAGTGGTGTGTGTTAGATCAACAACGAAAGATCTGAGGGTTTCAATAGAATGCAGTGATACAAGATCAAAGAAGAAATTGAGTGAGCGTCGAGCTCTTACAACCCAAACACAATCATACCATTCGATGTGTGCATAGGAGAGGATGTGCACTCGCATGTGTGCGCAATTTAGTTGATTTGCACAAGGATTTTGCAAATCTAGTGCGTAGGCAAGGGGATCGATTCATCTTGGAGGATTGATCAGATTGTTCTTATGATAAAAGGGAAGTTTATCCCTTGTAATTCGCATAAGAAAATCCTTTGCTAAAAAAAATAATGAAGACACAACGTTGCAGGTTTTCCTCGGAATTGGGGTTTCCTAGGTATATGTTGTGTTCTATGTGTTGATCTGTTTGTCTTCTGATTTATTTTCTCCTGTGCATATTAAGTTAGAAAACTCAATATATTTGTGATTTAAGGTTCCAGAATATCAATTATTTGTGTTTTTACACTTAGAAGATCGCAATTCAGTTTATTGGGTTTTAAGGAAATCTAACTTGGTATCAGAGATTAGTTTGTGATTGAATACCAAGCACAAATTTTATCTTCAGGAGCAGATTTTGTGATTCAAAGGGAGCGGGTTATCACATTTATTTGGCCGTGAGGGTTCTGAGTAGTGCACATTGATTGTACGAGTGTGATTTGTATTCAACAGTTAGATTTGGTAGTATGGCATATCAGGGTCTTAGAATTGAACATGGATTGGACGGTGCATCTAACTTCTGTTCGTGGTGTGAAAGGATAACAGTGGTGCTGGAGGAACAAGGGGTTTGTGATTTTGTTAATAATGTCCTAGTTGCACCAACAAATCCTTGGTAGTGGGCTTAACATAATGAAATGGATGCTAAGGCAAGAAGGATTATCTTGGAAGGAGTCAATGACCACATTATGTATCAGCTGACTAGGAAGAAGAAAGACAGAAATGTGGACTGCCATCATTGGTCTCTATCAGGTTTTGAGTGAGGCCAAAAAGATGGTATTAAAATACAAGCTCGGGGGCATTTAAATGTCCAGGTCAGATTTTGTGGTTTCTTACCTTAGCAAGCTTTCCAAGGTAAAGAGTTGGCTAGTGTGGGTGAGATAGTTCCAGATAGAGATCAGGTGAATTTTGCTCTGTTGGGTTTCACCAAGTCATGGCAAGCCTTCACGGATGGGGTATGTGCACAAGAAAAATTTCCAGGTTGGGAGCATTTATGGATTGATTGCATTCAGGCAGAGATTCGCAAACAAGCTCAAGTTGGATCTCATGTTAAAAGTGAAGAACACAAACAAAATTTCACTCTAACCAGCAAAGGGACCAAGTCCAGGGGTAAAAAAAGTATGGGTGGAGATGAGTCGAGTTCTAAGGGAGAGGAGAAGAAAAAGATCTCAACAAGATCAAGTGTTTTTCGTGCTGCCGGTTTGGGCATTATGTTACTAAATGCCCTAACAAGACGAAAGGGTCTAAGAAGGACCAAGTAGCAACCTCTACGGAGATAGATGAGTCCCTTCTCATTTTGAAGGGTTTTTCACTTATTGCATGTATGGGAAGTTTAGGGGCTACGGGTTTATGGTATGTGGACAGTGGTGCATCCTGTCATATGACAAGAAATAAGAGGTGTTTTAGCAAACTGTCAGAGAAGGACATGTAGTTCGATATTGAGATGGGAGACGATGGGAACACACTGGGTCGTGGGTACTAGTACAATTCATTTTGAGAGGGAGTCTGGAATGAAAGGAGCCAAATCAGTGCCCAAAATCACTATTTGCCAACAATGTACTTCTTATCCAACACTAGTATTGAAACTCACTTGCATACTCGGATTTGAAACAGCAGAAAAGCACTCTGTTTCAGAGATTATCTTAGGACAGCAGCAAGATGCCAAATTAATGGCAAACAGATCTAAAAATTTCACCTCCTTTTGAACTTGTGAAAACACTTAAAGCCACTTATGAGCAATTGGAATCAGCAGTAAGCAAGTTGTTATTTCAATGACAAAGGAGCAGCAAGTAAGCTTATGACATCAGATAGCTAACTTTAGAGAAAATCACTACCAAACCCAAACCAAGTATAGAATAGGTTCTCAAACTTTAGTAAGAACAATATGTGAAGTTATTTTCTCAATTGACAACCCCGAGTGTAAACAAATAAAAACACTTATCACTTGTGATATTTAGTGAAGCTTATGACAGTACTTAAATTAGGATAGCAGTGAGATATTTTTATTGAGAGCAGTGAACTAACAATAAATCACTCTTGTGCCCCATGCATAAGAGTCTAAGACAGTCCCAGAATTGTTAGATTATTCAAATGCAGATGCAATGCATGAAAGGCTGCGCAAGTCACAGCTATAGATCAGATCTCATAATATATTCAAAACAGGGAGAACAGTCATCAAATTCATGAGATTTTACCAAAAACAAAAGTGCCAAACTTACCTGATTATTTCCTTAAGGTATGAGGCAAGCTGAGAGTTATTTTTATTGCATTTCCTTATGTATTTTATCACTGTTATAGGAAAATTAGAATGTTGTAACAAATGACAGAGAGGACTAGTTAGAGAAACAAACCAATGACTTCAGGCCAGATAGGGCACTTGCCCAATACTTCTTCAGCAGACCCCCAAAAACACTCTAATCTCTTGCAGCACTGTTAACTTCAGAAATTTGCAGACGTAGATGAGCTAAGGTTAAGGCAATGACAGAGAAGGAGGAGGGGCAGTGTTGAGGAATTGAGGACTGACGGAGGCAAATCTGAGACTGTGTTGAGGGTTAGTCTGGGAATGAAAGGCAGCGGGGAAAAGAGAAGGGTTTAAGGCTGCGGAAGGGCTTTAGGGCTGCTACAGGCAGCGCTAGGCTGTAAGGGAGAAGGAGAAACGAGCTGGGACTAAAGGGTATGCGTTGAGGCTGCGAGAGGAGCAGAGGGCTAACACAGGCAGGAATAGGAGGAAAGGGAGAAAGGTAAGGGAAGAAGGGAGCAGCGGAGAAGAGAAAGCCTTGCAGTAGGGTAAAAGACAGCTGCGTTAGGCAACTAAGGCCACGGCAGCGGGGGAAGAGCGGTGTTAAGGCCTTGGGCAAGGAGCTGAGAGGGTTTGGGTCTGTCACTTGCCCCAAAAAAAATTATATCTTAAACTTAGAACCTCTGTTCCAAAAATTTTGCTCCAAACTGATGTATTGAGTCCTCAATCACTCACAATTTTTATGAAAAAAAGATCTGTATCTGAGTCTTTAAATGAGTGATCTTGTTGGTTATAACCCGGTAAACAAATTTTTGAGCCTAGATCTTGCCCTCCAGGGTTTTGGATCTAGCTCAGATCTGGAAATCTTCTTGGCTGATTTCTTAGATCTATTCCTACACAAGTGAAAAGAGAAAATTTCTGTAACGGTACAAAGTAAATATAAAGTTAATTTCTTAATTAAAATCATAAACAAACAAATAAACTCATACCTATATTACCTATGATTGAAGTCTGCTATCTGCAACAAGGTTTTGGGGACGACTCTCCACCCAACCGTAAGCTCAATTGCGCAAGGTCTTGCTACAATGGCCACCCCCAAGCCCTCAATCAACGTACTACTGCCAGTGGATCCTCTGTCTTAGAACACTATTCTCCTAAGAGAATAAATGATAGAAACTCGGAAAGATGAAATGCCTCCCATCCTCCTCACTCTTTAATAAATAGAGCAAACATTGGATGGGGAACCACATGCACACACTCCATGTGTCTACACGCGACTTTGATTTTTAGCTTTTTTTACTTTTCTTCTGGTTTTTTAGTTTTCTTGTTTTATTTCTATTCATTCTTATTTAGAGAATAACCATTTTTATTTTTATTATTTTTATTTATTTTCTTGTATATATTTTATATATCATTTATTTATGATTTATTAGTTTTATTATTTATTATTAAGTGATTTATTATTTTTATTTTTATTTGTATTATTTATTATTATATTATTATTTTTATTATTTAATTATTAGGGGAGGGATATTACAATTTCAAGGCCCAATATAAACAAAAATAGATAAAATCCAAAAACCCAAGTGTTAAAATTCAAAATTATGTTACAAAACTCCAGATCTACACAAATAATTTACAGATCTGTCAGATCTGAGGAGTATGAGTCCAACTCCACTTCTAGATCTATATATCTAAGGCTCTTTCTAGCTAGATCTGGCTATTTAACACAATTTTGAAGAGATAAATAATTTTAAAAGAGGTACTAGCCCAAAAAACCCTACAAGAGAAGCTTCATTAGATAAATCCTGGGGTTTCAATCATGCGAGCTCTTAAGATCTTATGCTTTAGGAGTTGGTTGATCCAACCGAGGACTTCCCCAAACGCCCAAATTTTTAAGTACGAATGATTTCTGTAAAAACTAGATCAAATGATCAGATCGATAGAGATATAAAATAACAATATAATCTTCAAGAATTAAAGATACCTACTAATTCAATCAAATTAAAATTGCTACCTTAGATCCAATAAACTAAGCAAGATACTTGTGCAATAGATTATTCCACGAGAGTTATTAATCGACAATTTATAAATAATATTTAGCAGAACATTGAAAACAATATTACCATAAAATAATGGAGAGGAGCACCACCATCAATCAAAACTCCAAAGACTTGTGTTATATTATTCTAGAAATATTACAAGAGAGTTTCAAGAGCTAGTACATGATCTAAAAGATCGGATGATTTGAATGACAATTGACCTTTAATTTATAGATTAATTCTCCAATGGCTAGTTGGTTTGATCTCCGTCAAAGTAATCTCGACCGTTGAAAAAGATTTAATTATCTTTTAATCTCCTCTATTGAAATTATTTATTTTTGAGGAAATTCAAAATTTTCATTTAATTGAACTCTAATCAACTCAAAATTAATTATTTTGAGTTGATTTCCTTAGAAAAATTGACTTTGACTTAACTACCAAAGCCCAAAGGTCTAAAATCTCTTGAAATTTTCAATATTCCCTTGGTCGGGGACCTCCAAAAATTAATTTATCTGGAACCCACGAATTTTTTAATTTGGAAAATTAATTTTTCCTAGGACACAAAATTAATTAATTTTTTGGTTTAGGATTTTAATGTATTTTTGCCAGAAAATTTGATTAACCTAAATTTGACTTTAATTAATTAACTTAAATTTGACTTTAATTAATTAAATTTCTAGCTTAGTATTTTTTTTTAATTTATTTTTGCCAGAAAATTTAATTAATTGACACATAAGGGGGTTAATAATTTTTCCAGCCCTCAAATAATTTTAGTCATAGTGTCTAAATATGAAGGACCATGCACTAAAATATTTTTTACATCAAGATATTACAATTTAATATATGAAGGGGGAGCACCCGTTCATTATAGACCCTTAATGATTTACCCAATTCTGCGACTCAAATATGATTTAGTAGATCTAGTGATTTGTAATAAAATAATTTAGCCAATTAGCTAAAATTATTCCCAAATCATTTATAGAAGACTCAACTAGAACACTAGGACTTACCTAAGATATTGACGACAAAATCCACCCTAGCTTTGGGGTGAGGTTGGAGAGAAGAACTCTGTCAATCAGCCATGTTTAGAAAGACACATGAATTGATGAGACGAAAAACCTCCTAGGATAGAAATTGTCACCAAAAAGGTAGATTTACCTAGGTTATTACTTACACAGACGATCTTACTGGGATCATTTACATTATAAACATGCAGATGGGTTTACAACTTTTGCAAAATGATGACTGATGATGATGATGAAATGTTGATGATCTCATTGCTCGATCATGATGGAATCTTCTTGCAAAAATGTACACTACTATAGGGTAGTTGACGCAGAGTGGTCAACGCACAACATTGACTATGTTGAAATTTTAAGTAGTTCTCTAATCTGATTATTGTTTCTTATGATAATCCTTTTAGGTTGATCCTTTCTTATATTTATTATGCATCATAAAACAATTACATAGAGAACTACACTAGTAAAACATGAAGAGAACCACACAAGAATTTACCTTGGGAAAAAACAACAATCCTTTCCTTATACAATCAAGTCAATGAAAGGGACATCAAAGTCAAACACTAGAATTGACCTGGTCCATCCTCCTAGTCAAGTCAAACAAAGGGCCCAAGAAACTTGCTCCACAACTTGTACTTTAGTCCTTCATCACAGAGAGATGACTTTGCTGGCCTCAGAGAATTTCAGAGGCCTCATATTAGGTCATGTATCACAAAGAGAGAAAGAGGGCTATTTGTTGGCCTCAGATTCATTCCATGTTGCCTTAGATAAGGCTCTTTGATGACCTTAGATTTGCTACTTCGTATGCCTCATATGAGAGCCAAATTCACCACAGAGGAAGGTGAGTTTCTTGTCAAATGGTGGAGCACAAATGTCAATATATAGGTTTCTTCTTTGTCGAATGGGTGCCTTCTAGCTATGTTGACTTAATCACTTGAAAGGAGGTCTTCTTGACTAGGAGAAGGTCGACTAGGCTACAATGGAGCCAAAATATTTAAATTTAAAATTCAAATTTTCATCTTTTGAAATGAGCATGAAGAACGTTCTTAAAAATTAAATAAATATATAAATAAAAATTACATTATTAAGACCAACCATAGTTACAAAATTCAACCCTCCCTCTCAACTAGGGAGGTATTCATAATGACTTATCACAATGTTATCAAGTTGAAAGACTCTATAAGGAATGATCAAGATTAACATAAGCATCATCATCAATATCATCATCACCAGCATCACTATCATCCAGATCAACCCTCTTGACTTATAACAATCATGGCATCCACTCAGTACCTATGTTACAACATCAATATCAACTAGTCACCATGATCCGGTTGGTGCCCCATCCTCATGGTATCCAGACTAGTCCTCGTTCACTGTCACACGACTAGTGCACATAGTCCAGGTGAAACTCCAAACGACCTTAACATAGATCGGATGCCAAAACATGCTCTCTAAACAGAGATCCCAGCAACTCTCAGAGATCTAAGCAGCTCTCTCAGAGATTTGAGCAGGATTTTGGGAGGCACCAACTAGCCTCTATCGAACCATTCTCCCTAATTTCGGTCACAGTACTTGACACAGGGAGAATGTATGTCCACCAGATCATTCTTCCTAATTCCTGTCAATGTATTTGATACATTGATAACATCCCTAATTCTGATTAGAGTACATGACACAGGAACAATGTCTTTCCATGATGCTATCTAATCTTCAAACCATTCCTCCTAATTTTGGTCAGTGTATTTGACAGAGGGATAACATCCCTAATTCCGGTCAAGTACATGACACAAGAAGAAATCATATCCATGAAGCAATATCATTCTTGCTCCCTTCAACCAAGGAGGCAATCTCCACAAGCCCAAGCTTGTCTTGAAGGAGTACAAACTTCCTTGTAGAGAGAGGTTTTGACAGGATATCGACTATCTGTTTATTAATGGAGATATACTCGAGCTTCACTGCACCTTTCATCACCATGTTTGTCATCATACAATCCTGCAAGTAGCCTCTGAAGCCATATTGTTCCTAACTTGTGAATCCAACTACCATATACTTGGCCTCTGCCATATGGGCTGACTTGCTTATTCAAACTGAAACTGAGGCAATAAAGTCAAACTGAATCTGAGAATCCTTGCAGCTTCATAGGATCCATCATCACAAATGCTTTCACATCACCTTGATTGAGTACTCCCTCTCACATTGACAGTCATAATAAGGCTTTTTGATTGCTCCCTCTGACACATGAGTCCTTTAGCTTCCATCAAAGATAAATCATATAAGATCATCCTTGATCCATTCATCCAAGCCTAAAGTACAAAGTCTTCTTCAATCATGAGGCTTCTTTTCTTGCTCTTCAAAAGCTTGAGGCAACTCTTACAACTGAGGCAAACGTCTTGACATGATCCTCTCCCCCTTTCTGGGAGAACCTTCTCAAATCTTGCTTCCATGCTGCCTTCTGCTACATGCTAGATCTTGGCTTCTCTTTGGCACAATTAAGGCATACTTCAAACAACCTGCTCCCTCTGAACTTGGGTTTTATCTCGTGCAATATCTGTCATGTAGAAATTCTGAAAAGTTCTCTTGCTTTGCTACATTCTTCCACTTCTTCCATCTTTCATCAAAGTCTAGCCAATCCTTGCAATTGATATGCAATCCTCACTAGGAGATCATGGAAGAATGATTACCGCCAATCAAAGGATATAAAGTCTAAACAAATAATAAAGATAATAATAATATTAATAATCAAAGAGGAGAGATATAGAATACTTATCTTTTGAGAATTATATGAGAATGTCAGCTCCCTCTCAATATTAGCCTTCTTGTATTCATCTTGCAACTTCATCGTCCTTGTCCTAAGCATCAACATGATGTCATACCTTCTTTGCATAGACTAGGGTTTCTTCTTTTAGTGGAAATTATCATTCCTAGGGTTTTGTCCACAAACACTGGAGCTTTCTGGTTCAAACCCTAGCTGGGGTTTACAAACCCTAGATATTTCAATATTCAAAACCTTAGAGTCTAGCCAAGACTTATAGTCTTCCAAACCCCAAGATTTTCTTGCAAGTTCAACAGTCTTTAAATGCCATCAAGCCTCAATCTCTTAGTAAGGGATCTTCCAATGAAAATGTCTTCATCAAGCATCCTGGTAGTCATGATCTTTTGTAGCATCTTCAAATGTTCAGTACTGTGTAAGCAACAATATACAGTCATTGCTTCACATTATGCATCAAGTGGGATTTCTCTTCTGAAAACCAGCTTCTTCAATTCAACAAATCAGGTAGTCTTATGATCGTTCTGAGCTACCTATTTTTTCAATACATCATCATGATTCTTAAGAGACAACTCGACATCTTCTGCATATAATACTTCTATAGAGGTGATGGAGACATTAGAGTATGTCAAAACATGTCTTCAAGATTCTAAAAGATTTTCAGCACAAGAAGTCACTATATCTCAAGCAGATGTTCAATCTTTGGCAAAGACTTTAGGGAATTAGATGAGCGATTTTGTACTTTCAGCATTCATTGCAATTAGGATCTAACTTCCTAATTCACATACTTGTTTTGACCATTATTGTAATATTAATTGTAGACAAAGATCCTTGTCTGGTTGCTTCCTTCAACAAGGCATCATCTCGGTTATGGCAATGCATTATGGCTTTGTGATTGCAAGCTTCTGGCTTGGCTGGTTCCCTACTTCAACCTTTTTACATTAGCCCAAATTCTTCTTGTACAATGCCTTGTGGAACTCAAAACATCTTTTGAATTTTCTTCAAGGTGCGAATTAAGGGACTGTAGCCTTGTCACTTAAAGCATCAATACTTCACTTGACATTAGACCAATTCTTTTCAATGAGTATGAATCATCAATCTTGTAGAACTTTAAGAAGAACAAACCAACTAACCTTGACAACTTTTATTTGAGTTTGACTGAGCAAGAGATCGGTCTCTGCTAGTGTGTTTTAATATTGACCTTATAAGTTATAACACAATGGTGACCTTTCATTTAAAGGGGTATTTCATGGCATAACAAGAGTGCATCCAATGTCCATTCAGGTGATAAAGACACCTAAGGTCTCCTGTTACAGATTCTTGGCCAACTTCTTAGATTTACCACAATATCTGAACAAATCATCTCAACTCCTAAAGGATTAGGCTTCAAGACATTAATATCTCAACTCCTAAAGGATTAGGCTTCAAGACATTAATATCTCAACTCCTTAAGATCTCGCTAGTTGGTTCTTGTTGACTCGGTCTAAGATTGAATAAATTCAACCTTATTTACTGGTCGACGTTTCCAACCCTCTAATGAGGTTCATCTTCAAGACCAAGATGAAAAAACCAATCTATTCTTAGGATTAAATAGCAGAGAACCTCATTAGAGGGTTCAAAACTTCGACCAGTAAATATTGATTGTGTGATTAATCCAAAAGTCAATTTCAGAATTAATATGGATGACAAAAGTTTGAAACCAAAAATTCGACTGTCTAAGTTTGACCTTAGGACTACTCGACCTGCTAAAACTGTCAGTTGGGTACTGAGGCTTTTCGGCTTATGAGGCTTGACATAGAGGATTAGTCAAGAGCCTAGAATTTAGGGCTTCGATCCTTCTCAAGGACTCAAACCTATAAAATCTGTCCTTTTTGGTTCAACAGTGATAAAATTACCCAAGATTGATCATGATAGAGATATTTGCTCTTCATAATTTCAAGGGACTCATCCTTGAGAAAATTCAGACTTATGAGGTCTTTGGCTCCTCTGCAACATTGCAATTAAAACTCAATCTTGAGGCCAATCTGAAAAAAAAAAGGAAAAAAAACAGAAGTTTTCCATCATGCTTGACTTGTTAGGACTACATGATTTCTGAGGCTCTCAGTTCTAAGGTCTCCTGCAACTTTACTTTTGAGATTTTCAGCCTATTGGAATAAAGGCTTATTTGATTTTGAGGAATTGTTCCTACTGAGGTAGGGCTTTAATCTCCAGCTAGGGCTTCGACCTTGATCTATTTTCTCAACATTTATGACTTCTTCGATCCAGGTCCAACAATCTAAACTGATGTAGTGGATTAGATCCTTCGTCATGGCTGCTCTTTCATGCCCTAGCTCTGATACTATGTTGAAATTTTAAGTAGTTCTCTAATTTGATAATTGTTTCTTATGATAATCCTTTTAGGTTGATCCTTTTTATATTTATTATGCATCATAAAATGATCACACAAAGAACTACAACAGTAAAACACGAAGAGAGAGCCACACAAGAATTTACCCTCGGAAAACTCATATGGCGAAAAACCCAACAACCCTTATAGAATCAAGTCAATGAGGGAGACATTAAAGTCAAACACTAGAACTGACCTGGTCCATCCTCATAGTCAAGTCAAACAATTGGCCCAAGAAACTTGCTCAACAAGTTGTACTTCAGTCCTTCATCACAGAGAGATGACTTCACTGGCCTTAGAGAATTTCATTGGCCTCAAATAATTTCGCTTGCCTTAGATTAGGTCATGTATCATAGAGAGGGGTAGTTGCTAACCTCAGATTCATTCCATGTTGCCTCAGATAAGCCTCTTTGATGACCTCGGATTTGCTACTTGGTATGCCTCAGATGAGAGCCAAATTCACCATAGAAGAAGGCAAGTTTCTTGTCAAATAGTGGAGCACAAATGCCAATATATAGGTTTCTTCTTTGTCGAATGGGTGACTTTCCAGTTGAGCTGACTAAATCACTTGAAGGGGGCTGACTTTGCTAGGAGGAGGTCGATTAAGCTTCAGTGGAACCAAAATATTTAAATTTAAAATTCAAATTTTCATCTTTTGAAATGAGCATGAAGAACATGCTTAAAAGTAAATTAAATATATAAATAGGAATTTACATTATGAAGACCGACCATAGTTACAAAATTCAAAAGACTAGCAGAGGACGTCGTGACTTAGGCAACAAGCTTGGAGAGTTGTGGCATAGGTGCATGGGACATTTGCACCATGGAGCACTGAAGGTTCTTAAGGCGATAGCAACAAGGCTTCCACAATACAACATGGATTGACATGAGGTGTGCAAGGGTTGCACACTTAGAAAGTATGCCACATCATCTTTTCCTAGCAAAGATATAGGGCCAAGGGTATCCTGGACCTTGTTCATTCGGATATATGTGGTCCCTTCTCTACAATATACCTTAGTGGGTATAAGTACTATGTCACCTTCATAGATGATGACTTGAGGAAGACGTGGATATTTTTCATGAAGAAGGAAGAGGTCTTCTCGAAGTTTCTAGAGTTTAAGGCCTTGGTTGAGAACTAGAATGGCAAGAAGATCAGGGCGCTGAGGTCTGACAATGGTGGGGAGTATACCTCAGATGCATTCAAGGAGTTGTGTGTCGATGCGGGTATCAGGAGGGAGTTGACCACACCATATAATCCTAAATAGAGAAGGATGGCAGAGCGTAAGAATAGGGCCATAGTTGGAGTGGCCAAAGCCATGTTGCATGACCATGGGCTACCCAAGTTTCTTTGTGCTGAGACATGCAATACAACAATTTTCTTGTAGAATCGGAGCCCACACATAGTGTTGGGGCATGTTACACTAGATGAGGTGTTTACAGGGAAGAAATCAGATTTGTCTCATTTTTGCATATTCAGTAGCCTTGTATATTTCAATGTACCACAAGAGAAAAGGAAGGCGTTGGAGCCCACAACAAGGAAGGGCATCTCCGTGGGCTACAATGAGACATCCAAGGTGTATAGGGTGTATATTCTAGCACACAAGAAGACAATCATTATGAGAGATGTGAAGTTTGAGGAGGATAGGGTTTGAAAAGTCCTTAGATCGTGAGCAGGTTACTACTGTACTAGAAGAGGAGCAACAAGCTCCCAAACAAGAGGCTCAGTTAGTACCTCAGACCATAGTTGTGCATGGGTAGGATGAGGATGAGAGGGACACACAAATGCCGGAGCAAGTAGAGCCCACTCAAGTAGTGACTCCCAACACTAGGAGAAGGAGAGCGAGATGGGCAGATCAACTGATCTAGAAGACGTAGGAGCAAGTTGGTGCTCCTAGTACATCAATTCATAGAGCAGACAACAATAGAGGTACATAGGATATATGGTGCTTATGCCAGAGTTGTTGTATGCTGAGCCTTCTAGCTATCAGGAGGCAACCACTCAACAGGTGCGGAGAGATGCCATGGTGGAAGAGTATGTCTCCATCATGAAGAATGATGTCTGGGAAGTGGTGTCGAGGCTAGATGGCAAATTTGTGGTAGGGTCTCGTTGGGTTTGCAAGATCAAGCATGGAGTTGAAGGGAGTATCGGTAAGTATAAGGTAAGATTTGTTGCCAATGGTTTCTCGAAGATAGAGGGAGTCGACTATGATGAGACCTTTGTCCCAATTGTCGGGGATATGTTTGTTAGGGCAGTTGCGGCTATTACAGCATAGATGGGGTGGAAGATCCAGCAAATGGACATGATGACAACCTTTACATTGAGCAGCCAGAGGGATTTGAGACATGTAGTAGAGAGACACGCGTTTGTAGACTCAAGAGAGCTTTATATGGGCTCAAGCAGGCTCCGCGGATATGGTATGCTTGGATAGATAATAACCTTCAGGAATTGGGCTTCACCAAGAGTGAGGCGAACCCCAACCTCCACTACATTGTTGTTGGAGGCGAGCCGCTTATTTTGGTGCTATATGTGGACAATCTGATTTTAACTAGCGTAAACAAGCTCATCTAGGAGTGCAAGAGAGATCTTTCAGGTGAGTTTGAGATGAAGGATATGGTGTTGATGCACTATTTCGTTTTGTTGGAGGTTTGGTAGGGTGATGGGGAGATCTTCATGGGACAAGGCAAGTACACTCTACAGATTTTAAGGAGGTTTCACATGCATGATTGTAGGCCCATGACCACGCCTCTAGTCACAAACTAGAGGAAGGTGGATACATCCAGATCAGAGTGAATAAATCCTACACTTTACCTACAGATGATTGGGTCGCTGATGTAATTGGTGAACATGTAGCTAGACATATGTTTTGCAGTCAACTCTTTGAGCCAGTTTTTGATCGAGCCTACCAAAGCGCATTGGGTTGCTGCCAAGCATGTGTTGAGATATCTCAATAGGACAATATAGCATGGATTATGGTATAGACAGGTTGATGAGCTGAAGCTTGATGGCTTTACTGATGCAAATTGGGCAATGGAATCCACATTTGAGTTTGAGTTGCACATTCGGTGTTGGATCATTAGTTGTTTCTTGGTTTAGCCGGAAGCAGAGATTAGTCGCATTGAGCTCAGCCCAGGCCAAGTACATGGCTACTAGTTTGGCATGGTGCAAAGCTATTTGGTTGAGGAAGCTTCTCGTGGGTTTGTTCAAGATAGAGTTAGAGCCCATAGTGATACATTGTGACAATCAGAGCTGCATCAAGCTCTTTGAAAATGCAATGTTTCATGATCACTCTAAGCACATTGACATACATTATCACCACATCAAAGATATTGTTTAGAGAGGTATATTATCACTTTATTACATACCAACACAAGAGCGGACAATAGCCATTCTGACCAAGACGTTGCCAAGAACCAGATTCCTATACCTCAGAGAGAAGTTGGTTGTAGTGCCGAACACCTTCCTCTCTAAGAGGGAGAGGTATATTATCACTTTATTACATACCAACACAAGAGCAGAAAATAGACATTCTAACCAAGATGTTGCCAAGAACCAAATTTCTATACCTCAGAGAGAAGTTGGGTGTAGTGCCAAACACCTTCCTCTCTGAGAGGGAGTGTTGATTGGATTAGAGAAGTAAGGATTTTGCTTGTCTAAGCGTTAAGACTAGGTGAAGAACCCAAAAGATTGCCACTTTAGTAAATATTAATTTATTTAACTATTTCCTAAAGTTAGACTTAGGAAAAAATAAAATTCCTCAATAAACTTATGATTTAATCCCAACCATTGATCACGATTTAATCTTAATCATTGAGAGGGAGATTAGGGTTGGGACCGAAATTATAGGAGGAGATAGAGTGAGTTAGTAGCAAGTTAGTTGAGCACAAGTAGTGTGTGTTAGATCAACGAAGGAAGATCTGAGGGTTTCAGCAGATCAAAGTGATATAGGTTTAGAGAAGAAATCGAGTCATGTTCGAGTTGTTACAGCCCCAACGCAATCATGCCATTCGCCAGTGCGCGTAGGAGAGAGGATTTGCGCTCGCACGTGTGCGCAATTTAGTTGATCTATGTATGGATTTTGCAGATCTAGGTCGGATTGTTCTAGCGATAAAAGGGAAATTTCTCCCTTGTAATTCTTAGAAGAAAATCCTTTGCTGAAGAAAATAATAAAGATACACAATGTTGTAGGTTTTCCCCGGAGTTGAGGTTTCTTGGGTATATCTTGTGTTCTATATGTTGTTGTGTTTGTCTTCTGATTTATTTTCCACATTGCATAGTAAGTTAGGAAACTCAGTGTATTTGTGATTTAAGTTTCCAAAATATATGTTATTTGTGTTTCTAGGTTTTTACACTTAGAAAATTGCAAATCAATTTACTGGGTTTTAAGGAAATCTAACACTGTTGTGGTCTCCTGTATTTTGAAGTTGAGGGTTTTTTAGGTCTTAACATACATCTTAGGCTTTACTATTCTTTCTATCTTGCTCTTTATATAGGAGACATTTTGGTGTTTCTACTTTGTATCCTGATTCCTCATCATTGCACTCATCAATCCCATGATTTAATTTTATGGTCATGTATTGGATATTAATAGAATTATCTTAGCTTATCTTATCTTACAGATGTTACTGATTTTCATGTAGGATCTTCCATGCAACGATCAAAATCACCCCCATTGCAACAACACAATGGGTGGCCTAGATCTTCCCCTTGGTCTTCCTTAGGACATCATTATGTCTTGAGTTTTCTTCCTTTAGTCTTGAATGTTAGGAGATATAGATCTAGTGGACCATGATCTCCAATTCTTGGATCCTTTCCCTCTGTACATCTCCATCTTGGTGTGGTCACCCATATTTGAAGTCGAGAATTTTTCATGTCTTAACAGAGATCTAGTTGACAACACAATGGGTGGTCTAGATCCTCCCCTAGGTCTTCCTTAGGACATCATTCTATTCTGAGATTTCTTCATTTACCCTTGACTGTTAGGAGACATAGATCTAGTGGACCATGATCTCTAGTTCTTGGATCCTTTCCCTTTGTACATCTCCCTCCCTGTGTGGTTACCTGTATTCAAAGTCGAGGGTTTTTCATGTCTTAACATAGACCTTAGGCTTTACTATACTTTCTATCTTGCTCTTTGCATAGGAGACATTTTGGTGTTTCTACTTTGTATCCACATCATTGTACTCAACAATCCCATGACCTAATTTGGTGTTCATCTATTGGACATTAATAGAATTATCTTAGCTTACCTTATCTCATTGATGATGCCAATTTTCATGTAGGATCTTCCATGCAGCTGTCAAAATCACCCCCATTGCAGGCCCATATTTCAGCTACCCTTGCCGTTCTTGAGAAATACCAATTGGCACTATTGAAGATTCTTTGTAGTCTCAATGAAGATTGTGAATGTTTTCTTTACTATTGGTATGGCTTTTGATGACCCCCAATTTAACATTATGGGGGGGTGTCATGATGATCTATTGTGATGCATATTATGATGATTCATGGATGTAATCCTTTCTCTATGGCCCCTTGTTCAACTTAAAGGGGAAGTGTTGAGATTATGGTTATCTTCAACTGAGGCCACATGTCAATCCTTTGTTTGATGTATTGGGTGACCTTAGTGAGCCTGCATATGGGTAATTTCCTAATTAACCTGCTTTATTATATTTTTCTATATTGGACTAGGATGGCCTAGTCATCATTTTGGGGCTAGCACCCTAAACCCTGAAGGTGTATAAATTAAGCACGTGGCTTATGTGTAATTCGTTCACTTAGTTATTATTTGATAACTCTTGTGTTCATCATTTAATTGCTATTTCCTTTTTGTTGTAATTTTCACCTGGCTGGATTATGGTTTATTGGGGATTTCACCGTAGATGCAATATTTTATGATCTCAACACAACCTAAGTAACAAATTTGAATAAAAGGTGACATTGCACAATATAAAGTGCAAAGAGAAAAATGCACCAAGAGGTCAAAATTATGGTTACAAGATATGAATGACACCTGATAATGTGCAAGAAAAGAAGTAGCACAAGTATAAAAGTAAAGGAGAAAAATTATATAGTAAATTTTATTGGAAAATAATGGATAACCTATTGAAATGGGCATATACAAATTTTAAAGAACAGCAGAATTTTACCTGCTTCTCTGTCAATGCTTACTAATTATAGCCTATAGGAATGATAACAAACCCATCAAAACAATGTTTATCATTAGGGGTAGCTTATGGGTACTATAGTTACTGTAAAGCATCGTTATGAGCCATTTCCTAATTCATGTGTTGCTCATGACTCTCAAACTGTAGTGTACCTGTGAAATGAAGCTTTGTACCTCATGCATCCTTATGATTTCTGATCTCCTAGGATATATTTTCCATCTAATGCAGAATAGTTGTAGTAATTTCTTGTGAAAGCCATCAAGACCATATTCAGAAATGGAGGAAACAAATCTCCCTTCTATTTATATTTTTTTAACTTTATGTATTCAATGGTGCATAGTCATAAATTGTGTAACTACAGAACCCCTCATTTTACAGGCTGTCAATTTTAAAGAGGGAAGCCATACGGATGCGGTTCTTGGTTTGGCATGGAATATGGAGTACAGGTGTGTACTTCGGTATGGAGTGAATACTCTTGTTTATGTTATTTGTATGTACTGTGCCAATCATGCAAGCCACTTTATAATTTATAGTGATTGCTTTGGTTTGTGCTGCAAAAATACTGCAGGAATGTCTTGGCTAGTGCAAGTGCTGACAAATCTGTAAAGATCTGGGATATTGTTGCTGAGAAATGTGAGCACACAATGCAACCTCACACAGATAAGGTGATCCTCCAGGACAGTCTTCCTTGCCTTTTCTTTTATGTTATTAGCACAATTGCACCTAAATCGCGATTATATCGTAAAATCGTGAGTTTTTGAAATCAGGGATATTATCAACCGATAAATGCATGTATTTTTTTTCGTAATTTTCCCAAGAAATCGCGAAAACAAAACGAAACAGAACAAAACAAAACAAAACAAAAAAACAAAAACACAACAAAAAACAAAAAACAAAAGAAAACCAATGTTGCATTAATCGTTATCGGGATTAAATCGGCGTGGGAAAAAATAAAAAATAAAAAAATAAAAAATAAAAAATAAAAAAAATAATTTTTTTTGTAAAAATCGGGCAAAAAAATCGTAACATACAAAAATATTCATTTTTTTTTCAATTTTTTTAATATCTAAAGCATCTACAACTTAAAATAAATACATTGACACATGAATATGATAAGAGAACTAATATATAAAATGTTTAATATCATTTCTAGTGCCACATCACACATAATAGTGAATCATGTCCTGAATAGTAAGTCCTGACTCATGACTCCCAACTCATCCTCAAAATATCAACAAAAAATATAATAATGTATCTCATATCATGAGCCATAATGTCATATACAATGAAATGAACCAAATAACTAAAGTCTAATACTACTGATTTCCTTTGCCCCTCTAGATGTAGATGTTGGTGGAGTTGGTAGTGGACTCTGCTGTGCTCTAGAAACTGAAGAACTAGGAGCTACATGAGGTAGACCACATCCTCTACTGGTGACAAGGGTAGCTTGGGTAGGTTGTGTCACCTCCTCCTCCTCATTAAAAAAAAAAAAACCTAACCAAGTTACCCCTGTCACCAGTAGAGGACGTGGTCTACCTCCTGTAGCTCCTAGTTCCTCAGCTTCTAGAGCACAGCAAAGTCCACTGACATCTACATCTAGAGGGGGAAAGGAAATCAATAGTATTAGACTTTGGTTATTTGGTTCATTTCATTGTATATGACATTATGACTCATGATATGAGATACATTATTATATTTTTTGTTGATATTTTGAGGCTGAGTTGGGAGTCATGAGTCAGGACTTACTATTCAGAACATGATTCACTGTTATGTGTGATGTGGCACTGGAAATGATATTAAACATTTTATATATTAGTTCTTTCATCATATTTATGTGACAATGTATTTATTTTATGTTGTAGATACTTTAGATATTAAAAATATTGAGAAAAAATGAATATTTTTGTATGTTACGATTTTTTCCCCGCGCCGATTTAATCCCGATAACGATTAATGCAACATTGGTTTTTTATCATAGAATAATAAATAAAGTTAAGAAAACATACTTTATCCCCATTTTATCTTGTTTGATATATCTTATAATGCATACATGATTCTTGCTAATCAAAATATTTTTGATTGCCATTTTTTTATCATTTGCAGATTTAAAAGATTGATGTTCATTTATGAAATAATCTACCCCGCCGCCCCAACTACTGTTTTTCTTTATTTTTATTGAGATGCTACTATATAGGATCTGCAGTTAGTGGGTAACCTTTTTTCTTCTAATGGTTTAGTTTCAAGTTTTTTAATCCATCGAGTGACAAACACATCTGCATTTCTACTGGGATCTCAGTTTAGGCAGGATTGGATTAACCAATGAATGTAAAGTCTGATTGGCCACTGTTACCACTCTGATGAGTCTGGACTCTACTTTTTGAGGTAGTAGTTGCCATCATGTTTTTATGTTTGGGCAGGGAAGATTGAAACTTATATATAGAATTTGATGTTATTGGTGGACCATAAATGGTATTTGGTTAACAAAATTGTATAGAAGCAGTGTCCAGTGTTGACATCAATGCTTTCCATGGATATTAAATTTCTATATTGACATTGTAGAAAATATGATATCAATATATGTTCATTTTGCTTGTCTAGGAAATTAGCACGTAAATTTGTGTCAGATTCTAATTTCATGGTATGCAGGAGAAATCAGCTGACTTTAGTTTGATGTTTTCTTGTTTTTGCATGTGAAGCTTAAACTGGGTTTTCTAAGTTTGTAATATTCATTTCAACTATCTCTATCTGAAAGAATGGTCCAAGATGCCTGCACTGTTCTCACATCAGCTTTAGTTTATTCCTAAACATTGCTGTTGTTAAATAGTATAAGAATCTTGAATCTGTAGATAATAAGTGCTTGTTTCACTCATTTTGGTTCTCATGTGACCTTTATCATTTACCTAAGAAATAGTTGGTTGAGTGTTTAAAATGGAGCTTCTGTCCTGGATGAGTAAAGATGCACTTAAGCATTTTAGTTAGTCTTTAAAAAAATAAATGCAAATGTCCATTTCCTCTCCAGTACTTCACTGAATACTGTACCATTATTAGGAACCACTTAATAATCAGATGTTTTCATTGCCTCATGGAATATTTATGAATAGTTGAGCAAAGGCTTGAGAAATTACGTAGAAATGTGTTGTGGTTGATTTTACATGGATGGAAGAAGCAATTCCATAGAGAATTTATTTGAGCTCTTCAATTTTGTGAATATCAAATAGCTGTTTCAACTTGGAGATTAGTTTTCTTTCAACTTCTGAGAGTGTCTGTGAAACTTCAATTTTATATTGGAAACTATGCACATTGGGAGAGGTAATCTGTTACAAAAGGTAAATTAGGTTATTAAGAAATCTTGTAGAAGTCTAACCTCTCCATGCATTATTTATGTCAACTTTGTCAATCTTGGTGCAGGTTCAAGCAGTAGCCTGGAATCCTAATCAGGCAACAGTTCTTCTCAGTGGATCTTTTGATCGTTCTGTGATCATGGTGAGATCTGCAATTCCAACCTATTTTCTTCATTATATTCCATTATCATCATTAAATTTTCGTAGAGGCATGAAAATGGGGCTAATCTTAAATATTTATGTCATTATTTACAAGTTTAATTTTTGAAACAATTCCTTATGTGCTATAATTAAATTTGGGGTATTACTTAGGCTTAGACTTACAATAATGCATAGTTGCCATATATGGAAACAGATACAGATGGATATACAATATAATATGACACACTTATAAAAAAAAAATCGATAGGGCCAGATAAGGGGGGAGTTCACATCTTCCAAATACCAAAAAGATGCAAAAATTTCAAAATTTAGTGATAAGTTGAGGAATACTATATATATATATGATTTCTGATGATTTGAAGGTTTTGTTTTCAAATCTGTATGGTACAGTGTATGTGGCCTTTAAATCCATATGGTACAGATACAGATATGATACAGCCAACAATATGTTGACTGTATTGTATGATGTATCCATACGTTATTGAAATTTGAACATGTAGCAGTATCTGTATAGTATGGGAATTTCTGTACTGTGGGCCCATATATGTCCATATCTGGTAACTATGCAACAATGTTAGTTTGGGACCTGCGTTGTTTCTTTGAAGTAATAATGCCTTTTCACTACATACACTTGTGTTCAAGAGGTCACAAATAGCGTATTTGCACACACACACACACATACACATATATATATATAGAATTGGCAACTTCGAAAGATCGGCTGCCAAGATTACACCAGATACAACTATTTCATAAATGCCACAACGGGCCAGTTACTACATGGCTCCGGAGACTTGAGCCCACGCAGCTGGGGAAATGAATTGTTTGCCAAACCACTTGAGCTAAGATCCTTTGACAGTAGTGTATTTGTGTATTATTGTTTTTAGGTTCTTAAAATTTAAAATATAAGGCTTAGCAAATGTAGATTGAATCAAGTGCATCATATTTCTCATGCAACATGCATTAGATGTTGCATTTTACGTTGTACATCAAATAACAAGGAGCAGACCAGGAAGTGAGCTTATTAAGAAACAACTTTAATTTTTGTGTGTAAAAAAATAAAGTACTCCTAATTTTAAATGAACACATTTAAAATTTTAGGAAACATGGGAATGACTATATGTTGCAAGAAGAAATTATGTCAATACATATGGAATTAACACAATAATAACTATATCAGGATTCAAGCAATTTATCTTATGACATGGCACAGAAACAAAATATTGCCTCTATAGATAAGGCAGTGAAATTTAAAATGATTATATTGAATACATAGATGATAGAATTCAGTAAAGACAACAAAGGTTGGCCCCAGTGTAAAGATCCTTAAGATGAACGTGTTACATAATATTTACTAGAGTGCAGTGTTTTTTACTATGTATGTACAAGTGACAGAAGTTGCCTGAGCATCATGATGACAATACTTTTGGTTTCAGTAGGATCATAGGATAATATCATCAATTATGCCAATAATGATGTCATGAAATAGAGAACCTTCTATAAGTGGTTAAATGCAAAATAAGTTACTTGTATATTTGTGTCAATAGAGGCTATGTCTATTGTTATGAATAAAATATACTAAATATAAACAATGATGATAATCGTAATAATGATTAGTTAATTAGTAATTAGTAATTAGTGTTGAAAAGGCATGTCTAAATGGGACATGACTTTCCATGAAGAGGCAACTGCTTAGTATATAAGCAATCCCTTCACTCTCATTTGTAACTTCATTCTTATTCATACATTTTAATATATATTCTTGTATCCTAAATGGAGATCTACATATTCCAAGTCTTCTGGAGTATTTAACTTGAAGAACAAACTTTGTTCTTTCCATTTGGTATGAGAGCAGTTTGATCCTCTGGTTGCTCAACCGCTGCACGAGAGTCTCATGCTGTGATTCTAGCCATTGGCCATCGAATTATCATCAACCTTGTTGTCATCATAATAGAAGCGTTTCGCTATCCAATTTCTAGAGGTTCTTCAATATATCGTGTCATTTCGGCCACCGCCATATTGGCTTAACCTTGCCAAAAATTGTGGACCAAACCAAAGGGGCACTACTGTCGTCCAAATCGTTCATGCCGTATGGTCATGACTATTGAGGTCAAGTCGCTATTTCTTTAAAAAGAAACTACAATTATATTCCTTGGTTCACAAAAATAGTTACTGTATACTTAGTCGAACCATATAAAGGATAAATAAATAAATTATAATAAGTGATCTCAAAGTTTTATGAGGTTATAAAGGAGTAGGTTTATTTATTCATTTTAGAAAAAGATGAATTAAAAAGGTTTTTTCTAAAAATAAGGGATTATATATATTTGCAAGTACACACAACATTGAAGTAAAGTAAAGAGGTATTCAACCGTTATTGAGGGTTTATAGCAAGCAAAGTTGAATCAAGGAGAGGATCTATAAAGTAAAAAAAAAAAAAAAAATGGTTGAAAAATTCAAAAATATTAAGTTCTTTTAAAAATTAAAAAGGAATAGAGCCACATAATTTTATAACGGTAAAATGGGATTACTTGGAAAAAAAGGGGCGTAAGTTCCAAGTCAAAAATTTAAAGGAGTTATATGTAAAAAGGGGTTTGAAGGAATAACTTTCGAAGCTTTAATATAAATAAAAAAGTAGGGAAATTAATATAAAAATAAATAAATTAAGAAGTGGATATTTGAAGATAATTATAAAGACAATAAAAAAAAGAATATATTTGTATATTCTCAAAGCTCATATAAGAAGAAAATGAAGCAATCAAGATGAGTTCCACACAACAATCATTATTTTGGACTAAATGTCCATTTTTTATAACATACGTTGAATATCTTTGAATTCATAAAAATTGCGAATTATGGTGTCCAACATGTGGAAAATTATTTAATGCGAAAGAATGTCAAGGTAATGTACTGATGTGAATGATAGAACGAGAGGAAAAACTTGCAAAACTGGAACAAAAATTAACAGAAAAAGACGAGGAAATTTTGCGTCTAAGGGACCTGTTACCACTCAAACTAGCAGGGGACCTAAAACGGGTTGCTAAGAGGGAAACTACTAGGTCAAGGGCAACGGTGGAGGCTTAGCCCACTGTCACCACAACTAAGTCTCCCTGCTCTTTATGGACTTTCACTGATGGGAGGAGAGTCCCGGTAGTGTAGGGATCACTTTGTAAAGTAAATGTCAATGGATAGGTGAGAAGTGACCCTGAAAACCTTTTCCCAAGGATTGAGTGAAAAATGGAACTTGCTTGCTCTTTAAGCAAGGGACTTGGTCCATCAGGGGAAAGGGGTGAGGATTGTGAAGCTCTGATATGAACAAAGTTCCTTCTACATATTAATTACTCCAAAAGACTTGGAATATAAATATATCCAAGAGGATACAAATATTATATATTAAAATGTCTAAATAAGAATGATTGATACAACGAGAATGAGAGGCTTGTTTATATACCAAGCAGGTGCCTCTTCATGGAGAGTCATGTCTCATTTAGACATGACTCTTCAACCTAATTAGTAATTAACTAATCATTCTTAATGATTATTATCATTTACATTATTTCCTATATATTTATTCGTAACAGATTGGAGGGCTAAGGGAGAAAGAATAGACTTATAACGGAGTTTCTCAATCTCTATAATCCTTGGAAACTTGGATTCCCAAATAGTCTTTATTGAGAAGTGGGACCACATGGGGCCAAGTGGACCCAGCCTAGGTTTGGGGATGGAATGTAGCAGCCAATGATGTTCCTATCCTGGACAAGGTGAGGGGAAAGGACCAAACAAGAATATTTACTTCAAAAGGTTGAATTGATCCTATTAGTGTCTAGCTTTGGGGATGCCTAGGCAAAATTCGGTCCTAGGGCTAGGGCTTGGGATTCCCAGAGATTCCACCATTAGAATGGCCTCAAATTTGGAGGAGAGGGAGGGGACCCACCAGCGCAGTAGCCTAGAGGAGATCGAATTTTTTCCTTGGGCCAATTGTCGGGAAATTTATGCCCTAGGTGACCCAATGGGGCTAGACTTGGGGAAAAGGGGAAATGGTGAAAAGAAGGTTAATATGATCACCCCTTTTATGGAACCAGTGCCTAATTCACCTGGGGATATGGAATCAAGGATGGTAATGAGTAAGAACTTGGAGTCTTGGTCAAGGAGGCCCTGAAAGTCAACTTCATCCAATATAAATAGTAAGAAAAGAAAAGCGACCTTCAAGCATTTATACTTCAAAGCAAATGATGCAAGCTTCTTGGGATAAATAAACTCTAGGACATTTCATTTATATAACATTGGCCCATACATTTAATAACTAAAACATTGCTCAATTCCACATTTCGATAATGCAGCAACTAGCCCTAATGCAGCAACAAGAATAATGACATCAAACTTTACTTACAATGTTATAGAGTAAATCCAACTAGCATTTTGTTTACTCAATAAAGCTCCAAGACAAGAGAAATAGCGCAAATCCATACAACAAAATTCATCCATCTCCAAAAATATCCACCAAGGAAAAAGTGTGAAAATTCTCTATGATCAGAGAGATCCAAAATCAATTGATGATACAACTGAATGTATCTAACATCAATATATAGCCTCCTAAGGAGTTCGAATTAGCCTATGGACCCCTAATCATAAAATAATGTGCAAATAATAACCCCTAATGGTGACAAGCCCACCAAACTGGCTCATAAGTGTAAAAATAAGCCTCACAAGGGGCCAAATGATAACATGTGCATGTTTTAGGGCCCTTTAAAGGCTCAATAATATCCTGAAGTTCCCTATTGAGGAATAAATTCCTCAGAATATGACGATCAAGGGGGTGGCCCCTTGTTCTCTAAGTAGTAGACTTGTGGTGCTTCCATTGGGTATGAGGGAACATAGATGACCCCAAGGATCTCCATATGAATCGGAGATGCCTGTAGATCCTCTGCAATGGTCCAGGTGGTGAAATGAATGCTGCCATGACATCGTACAAGTGTTGGGACACCTGCCAAGAGTGTGGGGCTCCTATGGGGGCCTGTTGGGCTTAGCGTACCAATCATGTCACCATCATCCCAAAATTGGATCACTAGTAGTATTTGAACATCCATGAAAACTTGTGGAGTGTTGTCTGTTGCTATGGAGGCCCATGACTCTCTATGCACACCGTACATGTGCCAATGCAGACCTCTAGGGGTCAGGATCCCATATAGGGAAGCCAAACCCAAATGGAAACTGCCTGCAATCCTGCATAAGATTCAATGCGTCCCCTAGGCTTCCAGTATAATCAGTCATTAGAATAATCGAGTAAAGGAGCTTACAAACCATGGATAACAAAGTGGACACTTCATAATGACATGCTCTTCTGTAATGGGCTTTGGCATGTGCTAGTGTCTCCAAATTCCAAAGGGGGTTAGTCAAGTATTTTATTAGGCGGTTTAAGCCCTTAGAGGGGATAGTATGTCCGAGGTACAACCTTCTAATGGGGGTGGCAAGTGACAAATTGGTGAGATGGAATAGGGAATGAGAGGGGCAACCCTATGCCACATAATGGGACATAGGGGTAGCTAAATAAGGGGAAGCCCACACCTGGTTATATGATGTATAGGAGGGAGCAGTCGTGGTACACAAGATACCCCGACCTTGATTTTTCCACCCTTCTTTATATGCCTTTTGCCTTTTATGAATTTTCTTTAATTAACTACTTGGGGCTCAAAGGACAAGAGTATGATGTGTATAATATAGCGTTGATCACCCCTTTTGAGGTAAGGCGGTTCATTGCCCTCTAGGGGTTGGGACAATCATGGGTTCCTGAATGATAGAGGAGGCTCATCTAGGGCCTATGGAACTAGGGTGATGGCCATGGATGGGGTAGAGCTCATGTGTTGGCTTTTGCCTACGTGCTAATTATTTTTGCCCGGCCATCTTTTGCATTTTGTGGTACAATTTCTTGTTAAATGTGGCCAATTATGCTTTCCACTTTTTCTTTTAATTGCTTCAACCTCTAGGGCATCATTCTAGGCCTGACCCAAGGTGGGGGTAAGGGGATGGGGAAGCTAGCCCTATGTGGACCCAGAATGGGAATGTGGACCCAAGTGGGAGAAAAGATGAATGGGGGTTATAGTGAGTGGAAAGGGAGTAATATGTGCGGGTAAAGGAGCGGGACCATGCACCTGAAGTTAGGGTTTCCCAAGTAGTACCACCCTAAAACCGAATGGTCAATAAAGGAGATCCCACAGGACTAAGAACCAAGGGTAACAACCAAAATTGATCAAGGGGACATGAGCACAAACTAAGCCCACTCTTTCTGCCAAATCCTCCCACCAATCCATACCCAGAAGTATCCATGATAAGTAAACCCAATACTCAATTACCAAATGACAAGACATACCTTTAGATTCAGGAGGGCCACCTTCAAACATATGATTAACAGATGGGTGAGGGGCTACATGGCTGGCTCAGGTGGCAGAGAAATGGCACAATGAGCTACTAGCTGTCGGTTGAGGCTCATCATGGAGAAAAATTTCTCCTGGGGATATCACCCACAAAGTGGTGGGTAATAGGACCATAGCCAAAAATTACTTGTGAAGGTGAAGAAGTTTAAGGAATGAAAGAAAAAATTAGAAGAAGAAAAATTGTGTTTAAATGACCTAAACCAAAGGTTATTGGAACAAATCAGAGATCTAAAAGATGAGAAGCTTAAAAGTTAAGACATTGAAAATAAGGTTGATGAATCAGAAGCCAAAGAACTCTTACGTCTGAGAAAACATAATCAAAGTCTATTCACTCAAATTAAGAAACTTGAGGATGATAAGCAATCATTAGAAAACAAGTTAGAAGAGTTTTTTCCAAAGAAAAAATCGTAATCTTTCATTATGAGGAAAAATTACATGTAGTAGATGCATGTTGCCATATGCTGTATCTGATGATCATATAGACCTTTGTACAAAAAAAGTTGTAACAAAAATATGGTCTCGCCATTTCCAGTCTATATGTACTATGTCTCTTTTTTCAGCAGAAAATATAAATATATACATATTGGTGTCAATGCATTTACTCAAAAATTAACACAAAAGATGGTATAACTTAGGGTCTTTCCACCCTATAGTAATCCTGGTCAATGTATGGCCTGTGATGATATTGGTAGACCTCTGAGTCCTGCTGTTCAACAATTATCCACAAACCTCAAGGAAGTAGCGAGCCCTCCTTGGAAAGCTTGTCAGCATACTCATTGTGTTCCCTGTATATATGTTGACAAGAGACCATATTAAATCCTACTTTGAGATTGAATACTTCATTCAAAAGGTTTTGAAGAGATATAGTATGATAGTGATTTTTTGAATTGAACCAATTGATGATAACTTGTGAGTGTCTCGGTAGTTCTGTAAGGAGGTGCAATTATGTGCAAGTGCAAAGTGGAGCAAATGTCTGAGTGTGATAAGTTCAGCATAGTTGTTGGTTCCTTCCCTAAGTCCTGATTTGACTTTGTAGTAATGCTGTTCCGAGAGGTATAAACAAAAGCCCCCCCCCCCACTCCCTTGAGGTTGAGCAGCCCCATCGAAAAAAGCCCACGGCCAAGATTTTTCGATGCTGCCAGGGCCCGAGATTTTACGGGTGTGTGAAGGTTCCTCCTAAGGGATGTCATGAAAGACTGTTGCTACCTAGGCGATCAGCAGATGCCAACAAACAGACTCATTCAGAAAAATAAGGCGATTACATGCGAGCCATAGGGTCCAACAAATAATAAGGGGTAAACATTGAGCTTTTTGTCTCTGGTGCATTGAAATCCATTTGTTCCAAGCTTGAAGAATTGTTGAACCCTGCCATGCATTTCTCATTGAGAGTTGTTGTGTTACAACATGCCAGAATCGGGTGGCGAAAGGGCAGAGCAAGAATAGGTGTTCATTTGTTTTAGTTGATTGTTTACATAGCACACACCAGCTCGGCCCGAATATGGATCTGCACATAATCGCTTCTCCTGTGGGAGTTTTGTTACTTAATACACACCACATGAAGAGACGGGCCCGTGGAGGTGCTTTCAGTCGCCATAACTGCTGCCACCATTGAATAGTATGGTTAGGCTTACGGGACTGTAGTAGATGGATGTATCCTTGTTTGGGACTGTATTTCCCGTGGTCAGCTGGTGTCCATACTTTAACGTTAGGGTCCTAATTGAGGGTTATATGTGCTTCAGACAGTGCCCCGAGAAATAACTCCCATGTGTGATGCCACTATACATGAATGTTTAAATCTTGAGCAGATTGCGAGCGTTGTCTAAATATGGAGTTGTGCTCTTGATCAGCAATCTGAGCGATCGTCATGATATTCTGATGATTTAGATGATGTATGAGGTCCGGGGGCAGGAGGTATTTGTTACCCCCACCAATCCAAGGATCAATGCCAAGTCGCATAGAGGAACCATTGTTGATGCCCCATGCCAATCCAGCTCTGATAAATGGCATAGTTTGTGAAATTGCTTTCCATACAATGGATATGCCCCCATGAGACCAGTTTTGAAGACGGACCCAGTCCAGGATCTATTGTGGCCAAATGTATTTGTGGTATGTCACAGTCGTCTAGAGATTTTTTGCAGTGAGAAGAAACCAGTTCATCTTGGCTGCGAGAGCTTGAGCAAAATTAGACAGATCTTTTAACCCCCATCCCCCCCATTTTTTTGGGAGGGTGATGTTCTTCCAACTTACCCAAGCAAATTTTTTACTTTCGTTGTGGCCATTCCATAGATATCAGCAGCATATCTATTGTATGCGACTGAGGATACCCCGAGGGATCCAGGCAAGAGACATCCAATATACCGGGGTGGCTTCCAGAACAGATTTAATCAGGACAAGTCTCCTTGCTCTAGAGAGTAATCTATGATTCCAAATTTTCAACCTCTTCTCCAGTTTTATCACTAACCAAATCCAGTCGGCAATTCGATAGCTGTGTGGTTTTATCCGGAAACCCAAGTATTTGAGACCATCCGAGAGGTTGTGAGGAATGTAATGGAAGTACATTTGGGCAACTTTGACCTCTTGTGGGGTAGTATGGGTCAGTGTAATCGTAGATTTTGTTTGATTTGCAACCATGCCTATCGCTTTTTCAAAGAGGGTGAGAATCTCATGGAAGGAGGCCGAGTCACTAATGCTGCCATCTAGGAAGATAAAGACATCATCAACAAAGAGCAGGTGTGTGAGATGGCAGAGCTCATTCATTCTCAGGCATTTTTGTCTGCCCTCCCTTTTTGCAGAAGCAGTGAGCCTACTGAAACCTTCCATCACTAAGAGCAACAATAGAGGTGACAGAGGACATCCCTGCCTCAGCCCTTGTTTTGCATGAAAGAAATGGGATGCCGAGCCATTAATTAGTATGCTGAAGGAGGCTGAGTTTATGCAGCAAATAATCCATTTTGTGAAAGTTGTAGGGAATCCTAAGTGGATCAGGATCATCTTGATGTAGAGCCAGCTTACTCGATCAAAGGCCTTGGCAAGATCAATCTTGAGAATGATGCTTTTCAGATTCTTAGATTTGATAGAGTGAATGGCTTCCTGGGTTGTGCCTATCGCTTCATGGATCTGCTTGTTATGGAGGAAAGCAAATTGCTCAGGGGAGATGTGGTGGGATAGAATGGGACGAAGCCAATTTGCAATGATCTTAGCAATGATTTTGTATAATGTATTGCAGAGTGAGATGGGGCGGAAATCATTGAAAGATGCAAAGGAGTCTGATTTTAGAATGAGAGCAATGAAAGTGTTATTGATGGCATCATACATTCTTCCAGATGTCTTGCACTCTTCGACTACATTGAGAAGGTCGTTCCCTATGATTTCAAAGAAGCAAGGTAAAATTTATCTTTCCAAGCCCAGGGCTTTTATCTTTCTGGAACCATTTTAATGTCCCTTCAAGTTCATCTCTGGTGATAGGTGAGGTGATCTCATCCGCAGTCTCTTGGTTGACAAATCTTGGGAAATACCTAGCTACTCGAATGATCTCAGCCAGGTTTGTAATAGGAGTTTCCTTAAGAAGCTATTAAAAGTGAGATATGCCCAGCTGTGAGAGCTGGTGGAAGGTTTTCGCAGTTCCTCCATCAGGGGTGGGCAGTTGCCAGATAATATTGGAGGCTTTCCGTCCTTTGGCACAATTTTGGAAGTAGTGTTCTCATCCCCTACTTTGAGCCAGATAGCACGACTCTTGAGTCTCCAAGTTTCCTCCTGATTTTTGCTCTTTTGTTTTCAAGTTCAATCAGGCTGGATTTGGCTTCAGCACTCATGAAACCCCTGTTGTTTTCATCATTAAGGTCCGCCAACGTTGCTTCCACAAAGGAAAGGATATGGTTATCCTTCTGTTGTTTATCCTTAGCCCACTTGATAGTGAGCTACTTGATATGAAGCAGGTTTTGACAAAAACCTTCAGCCCAAGTTTGATACTGAGAAGGAGGGTTTTCTGTCCAGTGATTAGTGACCAGGTCAATGTAGGAGGGATCCTGGAGCCAAACAGAGTTGAACTTGAAAGGGGCCCTTGGCTTGGTCAACGGACCAGATACTTCCAGGTAGATAGGTGAGTGGTCAGATATGCCACCTGACCCAACCCACTTCCTATAATGAGATAAACACTGCAACAAGAGATTTTTAATGACAAAGCGATCCAGTCTTCTGGCGAGGGTGGCCTCCCCCACCCTTCTATTCCTCCATGTAGGAAGAGGCTTATTCATAGAAACATCTGTAAGTTGGGCCTGTTCAAGGAGGTTTTCCATGGTTTTTGAAAGTGGATCAATCTGAGCCGATGATCCCCAAGACTCACTGTAACCAATGGAAAAGTTAAGATCCCCTCCCATAATGAGGTTGTCAGTTGAGGACAAGGAGAGATTGAGGAGGTGGTTCCAGAAGGCCTCCCTCACTTGGCATGACCCTTAAACATTCATGACCTGGAAATTCATTCCCAATTCCACAGAGAAAAAATCGAACCCAATGTGTCCCTTTCCTCCCTAGGTCGATTTGGGATTAATAGGACGGGAATTGTATCCCAAGGCCAGGCCACCTGATTGGCCCGTAGCATCCAGGGCAATGAACAACCACCCAGGGCATATAGCCTGTAGCATAACTGTAGTATGTTGAGCTTCCCCTAGGGTTTCTTGGAGGAGGATTAAATCGACCGGATCAGTAGTGAATAGCCTGCGAAGGGCTAGTTTTTTGGGGGAACTGGCCAAACCCCTACAGTTAAAGGAGAGTCATTTCATGGGGGAACCATGTCTAGGGTTTTCTTTGCTCTAAGGACCCGATCTAAAGAGGATTGTCTGCCTGAGCCTCAGTCCCTGCGCGAAGGATAGCATGTGAGAGGTATGATTTGTGCCCTCGAAGGGGTTTAATGGAAGATGAAGGGAGAGTCAAACCAAGGCCTGTGTTCAATAGGTGAGAGTCCCCAATGGGAGTTTGCGAACGTAGATTATAGGAATGGGAAGGTGCTGAGGGAGATGGGGTGGGTGAGTGGGGATTCTTCAAGTGGGTAATGGGGGAGGTGGTGGAATCTACCTGGGGTTGGGAGAGGAGTGAGCATGGAATGGAGGCAGGGGATATGGAACAATGCGAAATCGATGTAGAATGCATATGCTGAGGAGAAGATGCATTGACATAAGATTGATTAGGGGATGAGAGAAGAGGAATACCCGTTGTACGAGTTGCTTCAGTTGCTGCCCTGGCTCGAGTCAGAGGAGGGGATGGCAGCCCCGAAGGTGTTCCTGAGTCATGCTGCACCGGCCTGGTTGAGGTCGCCTTCCGGGGCGGAACAAGGGCGGCCTCTGAATGATTCCTACTGATGCATGAAGTTCCTTTGTCAATGCCAGCTTCTTGTCCTTTTATCAATTCCTGGGCTTTCGCAACCAGAGGGCATTCTTTGAATAAATGCCTAACCCTATGACACCTTTTGCATCTAAATGGCACACCCTCATAGTCCAAGATCTGTACCCTAGTGAAATTTCTCCATTGTAGGGTTATCCTTTCTTCCAGACCCTCTCGAGTGTCCAGGTGCACCAGTATGTGGGCTAATGTTTGGTTTTTAGATTGGACAATGGATTTGTCATAGTCCAGAAAAGTACCTAGGCTATTCCCTATCTTGATAAACACCTCTTCTAACCAATACTGCAGAGGTAATCCTGGCAACCTCACCCAGAGAGGCCCTGCTCCAATCTGCTCTCTTTCAGGATAAAAAAGAGGGCTCCATCTTTCGAGCAAAACCGGCATCATCTCTATGTGCCAAAATCGAGCCAGGGCCAGGTTCGTGTATTCTTCGAGGGAAAAGTGTAGCGCGAACCACCCATGGGGTAGGGTTTGTACCTCCGACAGCTAAAGGAAGATTTTCCCCCAAATCTCTTTCACCCATTGCCCTAATCGATCTGTTGTGTAGGCTCTGCCATGAACCCTCCCCACCAATACTTTGCTTGCTCTATCAGCGACATCACCCATGGTGAGACCTTTGCCAAACTTAATAGTGAAATCCTTCCTGGATGCCCTAATGCACTTAGATTTCTTCTTCCCGGTCTGAGGCGCAATGGGATGGTCCTGTAATGGATCCGAGGTATTTTTTGAAGCCGAGGGAGGCTCCGCCGACCTAACCCTAATAACAGGGGTATCAAAACAGCCTAATGGTTGTGCGGGATCTTGAGCTTTTTCACCAGATCCAGAGTGTTGAGACTGTAAATGTGGATGAGCAGCTGTATCCAGAGCAGGTCCAGGGCGGGGAATAGGGTTCTGGGAGAAACAAAGGTCAGCAGGAGGTGTCGGATCGAAGAGCGGAGATGAGCATGATGCGAGAAGGTTGAGGGTAGTGGGTGACAGGGGCGCGCAGTCGAGCGCAGGTGAGTCAATGGAGAGGGAGTCAATGCGAAGGGTGGCATCCTTATGCCCGGGAAGGGAGACAACCGACGTTGGTATCGAGCAGGACAAAGCAGTTGTAACAGTTGTCATTTTAGGGTTAGGGTTAGAGAAAATGACCTGTTTCGAGAAGGGATCCGACGAGTAGTCCATAGCGTCAAGCTCCATGCCCTCCATGCTATCCGCTGAAAACGACAAATGGGTAGATGAGCAGGCTATGACCAGAGTGTTGTAGACTGTGGGTGGGAGGGGACTGCTACGGATGCAGGGAGCAGTTACCCGTGGTCAGTGAAGCAGCTAGGGCAAATGCAGCTGTGATCCATCTCCTCTCACATATTCTAATAATATTGTTTATCCAAAAACAAGTTAGAAGAGTTATTCACGAAAGACGTATCAAAGTCTTTAGACATAACAATCCAAGTCGAAGAAAAGGAAACAAACACGAATCCCATTAATCTCACAATTTAGCAAAATCCAAACCTAATTGAAGTAAGGACATACTGAAAAGTTGCAGTTCAAACAATGTCAAACCTAGGTGAAGATGTTGTAACCAACTCAACGCCATCATAACTTGAAGTAAGTCTAAATCTTGCCACACATGATAAGGGAAATACAAACTTAATCAATCTGCATCTCTGTATCTCTCAAAAGTCAAAACAAAATCAACAAACTTATGTTTAGAGGGACACTGAAGTGCGCACAATTCAGTGTTGTGATAGCGATTCATCACAAGTTTCTAGTAATCGAAAGATTCCACAAAAGATTAATTTAGGATGGCCAGATCCTTTGTCCGTGCGACAATTTTATAAATCACTCCAAGGATCATATCAACTTGTATCAACGAAGATGACAGTGCTGAGACATGAAGACATTCGAAACAAAAAATGAGATCAAGCTTTTTCATTAGCAGGCTTTGAGGACAAAGCTTTTTGAAGAGGAAGGCAATGTTATGAATAAAATATATTAAATATAAACAATGATTATAATCATAATAATGATTAGTTAATTAGTAATTAGTGTTGAAGAGGCATGTTTAAATGGGACATGACTTTCCATGAAGAGGCACCTACCTTGTATATAAGCAAGCCCCTCACTCTCATTTGTAACATCATTCTTGTTCATACATTTTAATATATATTCTTGTATCCTAAATGGAGATCTCCATATTCCAAGTCTTCTGGAGTATTTAACTTGAAGAACGGACTTTGTTCGTTCCATATATTATGTTAGCTTATACGCTTTTAAAATAGTATATGTTGTTGTTATATACTTGAATAAGTTTTGTTCCCTATTTTGAAATTTCACAATAGATTCTTGTCATTCATTTCAAATTTTCTACATGGTATTAGAGCATTTGAGGTTGAGAGGCAGAACAATGAGGTTTTTGTCGAGGTTTGCATACGGACATGTCCCAAGGGGGTGACGGATAGTTCCCTGTGTCCCCTATGCGTTGAGGATGGGGAGATGGGGTGGGGTGGGATTGTCCCCTTTTATCCCTGAATCACAAGGGACATTGTATGCAGTGTTATGTTCATAGATATAATTGAAAATTGTCCCAGGCAGGGTTGCGGGGGAGTGCCCCCCCCCCTCTCGCTTTTGCTCCCAATTCGCGCTCCGAAGCGCCTCGAGAGCACGCTCCCAAAAAAAATGCTTCTTGCCTTTTTAGGAGCATTTAGCCTTTTTTGCAATTTGTTTTTTGCAGTAATGTTCCAAATGCAATTTTTTTCAAAGAAACAAATAAGTTTTGAGTGGGGCAACTTAATGATCAAGCCTATGGCCCTACTATTGATATGTGATTCATGGTAATGTTAAATTGTTAAGTAAAAGGATGAAATGACTCGGATGTTTGAGAGTGGTTCCAACCTCATTGGATTTCATATGGAAAAAGTAGAATTTTAGATTCATTCAAAATCCAGCAGACTTATTAATTTTTCAAGATTTCAAGATTGGGGGATTGTAATGTTTCCATTGAATTTTGTCATGTATTAGGGTATGGAACTCGTATTTAAATAAGAGAACCAATCCCTCTATGTACCTTGATTTTAGTGACATTGGTTGTTGAACTCCTCTATCATGACCCTCCTAAAAATGTACGCATCACTCAAACAAAATCTTGACTTGACATGCTATGTTTTTCTATCTTATGTTAATGCTTAGAGTGTGATATTAATGACAAAGAGACCTATACAGATACAGAGGTAATGACAAAGATACCTCTGGATATTAATGCTTAGAGGGCGATATTAATGACAAAGATCCTGATTTTCCAACAAGACTAAAAAATTAGACATATCTCGTGGTGGCGAGAGGCCCAAGCATAAGCAATAGATAATAGATTTACTTGTCTTTTCTAGTTTCTAGTTTCTAGTAGTTTTTATAACTATTGACTCTTTCATATTTATTATGATATTTTTTTAAACAATATATGACAATTTAAGTTTGAAGTTGGCAATTATAACTCATTAGTAATGAATTATGAATACGATGCTTCATGAAAGTTGAAAGTTGTTTCATTTCATTTCATTTTATAACATTTCATTTCATGTTAGATATTATTTATTGTAATGGTTACACTTAGCTTACACGTACAAATTTGGTGATCAATGATGATAAATGTTATATATTGAATTTTGAAAGCTTGAAACTTTAAGATTGATAAATCATGAGACTCAAGATGTTGTATGTTACTATGTTACTAACTCGTGGACAAGGTTGATGAAGATTATAACTTCTAGATGATTGTTGTTATATGGTTAATCTATGTGTTTTATATCTAATTCATCATTCTACATGTTTTTGTTGACATATATGTATCAAAATATAAAAAAATATATATTATATAAAAAAACGCTCCGGGATTCACTCCCAAACCGGGAGCTTCTGAAAATGTTGCTCTCGCTCCCAAGTAACATTGACACCCTCGGTTAGAATAATTACCTTCTTGTAATCCTTTGGCACTATGATACTCCTCACCACCTGTTATATTCACAGCCTTGTGGCAAAGGTTATAGACCATAAAAAGGCTTACTACCCAACGGGTGGGAAGGTGGCTACCTAGGGTTTTGCTAATGATACAGAGTACATTCCAGAGGTACCTAATTCAAGATGGAATTCAATGCCAAAGCATGCACAGATCCTAACAACCATTCCCACTCTACTCACTCTTCCTCATACTATTTTGTTTTAAAAATTAAAAATAGCTCGACTATTTTGATCAATTGATTAATACAATATTAAGAACTTAAGAAGCTATTTTCAATAAAGATGTTTAAATTTGAAAGAAAGGGTATAAAATAGTAACCTGCTACAGGCTCAACAGTTTCTCTACCATTCAAGTAATTTGTGAACAATTTATATGGGTGTGGTAAAACAATTGATGATGCTAGATATTCTGTAAACGTTTGGTTTAACATGAGAGGTTGTGCATGGAGTTTCCAACTTTCCACTTCATTCTTTTTTGCTTCTAACTGATAGCGATAATTCAGCCTTAGAATGAAGCAGCCAAGAACTATTTGGTATCAATGGTTCAAGCCTCAAATCATACCTTTTAAACTAATTGGGAATTAAATTCCGCATTATCTTTTAAAATTAGTTTTTGAGCGATATGCTTTTAAGCAGAATAAATATTTAGAAACAATTTAATGAGGGACCAGAGGATAATGGAATACACAAAGAGGTTGACATGGAACTGGAGGAAGCTTTCAGTGATATATGCAGTCAGAAACATAGAGACCTACTGCACAACAAAGTAATTAGGCATGACTATCAAATATATCATTTTCTTTCTAGTGCAGGCTCAATTTTATCTCATTTTAAGCAATGAACAATAAACATTAATCACCATAGAATAAAATGGTTTTAAATCTTAAGAAGATGCCTCAGTACAATGAACTTGGGGAGAGAGAGTATTTCTGGTTTCTACAACTCTAAAAGAGTCCAAGTCCAAGTACTCTAGCTTCTCCCCTTCGGCCTCAGATGTTAGTAGCAGCAGCTCATCTACTCCCCCTAGGGTCATGGAGTTGGATTCCCTGACGGGTCTGGGGAACCCGGACAGGGAGAGATTGCCTTGCTCGCCTCCCTCACTATTGGCCATCAGATTTGGGAGAAGCTTCTCCCATTGGCTTCATCTTCAGCAGCCCCCCCCCCCCTTCTGTGGCAATGCACAGTCTAGCAGCAGACATACTTCACATTTCTCATTTGTTGTCATGTTGGCACTATTTTAGTCATATCTTAGTCTTATTAGCTTTGGAGTCATATGTTATATAAAAAATTAGCTATTTTTAACTAATAGTTTATTAGGCAAAGGTCATGATCAAAGATCATGCCCATTCACCAAGAGGCACCCAAGGTTGTATTTAAGCCAGGGTCTCTCATTCTGTAAATCATCTTTTCAATCATATATATATATATATATATATCATTGTTGTACTTTATGAGTTCCTCTGTTCCATTTGGTATCAGAGTAGTTCGATCCTTTGGCCACTCCACCACTACACAGAACCTCGTTCTTTGATCCAGGTCCTTGGCCATAAAAATCGTCAACTTTGTTGTCGTTGTCACTGAAGCATTCACTATATCAAGCGTGGAGTTTCTCCATCACTGATTTCGTCAAAGGCCCTTGGCCATTAAAAAAATAAAAATATATATATTTAAAAAACAAATTATAAAAGAAAAAAAAATTATTGGGACTTAAATAATATATATAAAAAATATACTATATTAAAAAAAATAATAACAAAATAAAAGCAAAACAAACATATATGGCCGACAGACCACTGTCATACGCACAATGGCCTATCTAATTGTCGACGACCTAAGTCACAAGACACGTCCCCTAGGGTCTAGTGTCCCGTAATTCACATGCCGAACACAAAACACGCCCTAAAACATGCTGAAAATGGTTTTGAACGTGTCCTCGAAAACATAAAACGTATTCAATGGTTTTCATTTTGTCCTATGAATGAAAAACGCGTGTTATAGGTGTAAAAAAATGTTGACCTAACGTATTTCCCTATTTGGACACGTGTCCCTCAAAAAAAGAGCTATAAAGCCCATGCGATTAATTTTTCCGGGTTTTTTAGTTGTTTTTCTCTGCTGTTGTCACTGTACAATCTCCGTCAATTTGCTGCATTTGCTCGCTGGAAAGGTTGGGCATTGTCATCTGCGTGGTGCAGCAGTACTACCAAGTAAGCCAGATTCAGAATATACATTGCTTTTCCAATGAATTTTTGTGGGTCTGTTGTACATAGCGTCCAAGTTGTGTACATCTCTCGCTGCATTTTTTTTGTTTCAACTGGTGAATTTTTTCCTTGTTTTATTTATTTTTGTACTCGACTATTGAAAACAAAACCAATATAGCTTGCTTCTTACACACTCTGATGTATCCTGGTTTGTTTTTGCTATATTCATTACGAGTCACTTGTAGGTACAAACCAGTGTAATTGCATGAGTTTTTGCACCCAAACCAAACTATGCTTGAACCCAGAATCCCTGAACCTAAGTACCTTAACCTGAAATATGTGAATATACATGGTTCCTAAACATGTTCCCTTGTATTTTCCATATGTATGATTATCTTTCTTCTTTAAACTATAGTGTCATATCTGCGCCCAGAAAACCAAACATCCAAAAAGCCAAACACATCCATCCTCGTACATGTTCCTGCATCCATACTAATGAACCCTGATACCCTTGGTTCGTACTGTAGACAACATCATCCAGCATGTCTCTCTCATCTCGCTTTAAGAAAACATTTAAACAGCTGATGGAGAGGAAAAGCATTCATCATTATTGCAACTGTGACAGCTAATATGAGAAGAACACAGATATACTGCTTTCAACAAACATGACACATTTGAATTATTAAAAAACTATCTTTTCCAAAGTGTATCAGGGATTTTAAGTGGCCTAAGGTGTGCAACATTCAGACAAAGACACTAATTCCTAATACTGATGTTCATCGTATTAAAATGGTACATTTCAAGCATGCACAGTTAACCAACTTATCACTTTCATATCCCAGAATTGCAGGTTTTTCACCTAAATCATCAACCATGAAATCATATTTCTAGACTCGAGCATCCAGCAACTAGTATTTTCCCTGGTCGTTGGTTCCATCCAAGTGAATATTATAACTCTAGTGCCAAATTTTAATAGAAACTATTCCCGGGTAACATAACAAGGTCCAGGATACATATGTGGACATTTATCCATCCACAAAGGCTAGTTGATGGCCAATTGTGCAAAGAAGCAGCCTTTCAACCAGCAACAAATAGGCTGCCCTGAAACTCAAAATGGGATGTCAAAACGCTGCTTCAATCAGAGCCTCGTCTACCAGATACATTATACCCAACAAAAAATATGGATTTGCTAAAGACTTCGCAAAAACTATTAAAATCTCAGTATAATCCTTTGTAATCATAATTCAAACAATGTATGTGATAAAAAAGAATTAATATATGAAAACACTTGAAGCTCTATGCTAAATCTTAAAATCAATCCTAGCTGCAAAAGTGAAAAATAATCTTGCAGATATGAAATTTCCTTTCCCCGGTCAGCAATCATGAGAATGTAGCTCACAACAGAGTTCTGTAGAGTATAATTTGTAGCTCACAAGTTTCAGCAAATGTTTTCACCATCAAGTATTCTTAATTGTTTAATCCTTTTTTTTTGTAGGTGAAAGATTTGGTGACTGTTGCAACTGGCAACTTGCACTTGCAAGTCATTTTTACACCCGTGGAGTGTGGACTTTATAACAACAAGAAGATTAATGGCTCAATCATCCAAGGCAGTTGGCAGAGGTCAAGGGAAAGACAAGGGTGGTGCTTTCCATGGTCTTTCCCCCCCCCCCTTTTTTCACCTTTTTTTGGTCATAGTGCGCCAAGTGCTTCAAGTGAAGCTTTAGGTGCTTCTCAGCCCACATATGATGTTGTTGTAGCAAGACAACAAGCACAACTAAAAAAATACCCTCTATGGAAGTATGTAACCAAGAAACTCCCTCATGCTTTGGTCTTGTATTTTCTGCAAGGGTGAATTTAAGAGCACTTACTTTGGATTTAAGGGCCATTTGTTGGACCTTCCTTGTGGAATTGGAGCATGCAAAAAGATTAGTGCTAAAGAAAGAATGGATTTGGAAAGGGAGGATGCAGCTGGCTTTGTGAATGTGGTGGCAGCGAGCAAGAAAATTGGAAAAAATGAAGATCCTCTTCCATTATTGAGGAATACTAGTAATAGACTAATAGTAGATTTGGGAGAGGGGTTGAAATTCAGCCAACAAAAGAGGGCAACCCAAACTTGTGGTGGTCCAATAAACAAGATTTTTCAGCGTGAGAAGCGAGATGAGGTTGATCTTACATTGGCATTATTTTTCTATCTCAACTTCATTTTTTTTAACGTTGCACAGTCTTCTTTGTTTATTGAGATGTGTCGAGCTCTAGTTGATATGGCTCCAATTGGGTATGTGCCTCCAAGTTCAGAGAAGCTTAGAACCACATTGTTGGTTAAGCCAAGGAAGGAGGTGGATGAAATTCTACAACCTATTAAATCATCATGGATCTCATCTGGTGTTAGTATTGTTTTTGATGGATGGACAGCTACAGCACGCCATCCTTTCATCAATTTCATGGTATATTCCCAAAAAGGACCGGCCTTCTTGAAAGTAGTTTATGCTCTTAGACAATACAAGGATGCACAATATATGGGTGAGTTGTTTATTAAAGTTATTGAAGATGTAGACGTTGAAAGTTGTGTGCAAATCATCACAGGTAATGCACTCGTTTGCAAAGTTGCTGGCTTGATTGTGGAAACTAAATATCCACAAGTATTCTGGACACCATGCTTTGTTCATTCTTTGAATTTAGCGCTTAAATCTATTGCTTCAGATGTGACATGGATTGGCAATCTTATTGAGGATGCACTCCATATTTGAAATTTTATACAGAACCATACCAATGCCCTCACAATATATAAAGAGTACACACATCTATCATTGTTGAAGATTGTAGATACTCAGTTTGCTTCCTCATTCATCATACTTAAGAGGTTGAAGGAGGTGAAGGTCGCTCTTGGGGCCATGGTTATTTCAAATCTTTGGTCTTTTTGGAGAAAGACAAATCAAAATATTTCAAAAAGGGTAAAGGACACAGTGTTAGATGATGGTTGGTGGGAGAGGGTGGAGCTTACCTTAAAGATCATGAACCCTATCATTTCTTTCTTGCGGTTTGCAGACACGGACCAGCCCATCGTAAGTGAGGTTTATAAGGGTTGGGATTCCATGATTGAGTCTGTGAAGACTATTGTTATGGAGAATGAGTGCCCTGGATATGAGACATCAATAGAGAGCTTATGGTCCAACATATAGGATATTCTTATCTCTAGGTGGGATAAGGATTGCACACATTTGCATTGCTTAGCTCACTTTTTGAATCCCAAGTACTACAGTCAGACCTCACACAAATACCCTCCTCACATGGATGGAGAGATTTTACAGGGGAGGATGATAGCGCTCAGAAGAATATTTCAAGATAGAGCATCTTTTCTTGAGGTGGAGGAAGGCTTTGTTGAGTTCTCCACTGGCACTAGGAGATTTGTGGGGTATGATGTACGTGGAGATAGGGGGTCAAAGATGCCTATGGTTGGTGGGTAACTCATGGAGCAGCATGCCCTATTATACAACAATTAGCCTTGAGGATCCTCTCTCAAGTTACTTCATCTTCTTGTTGTGAGAGGAATTGGAGCACTTATGGGAATCTGTATAGTTTGAAAGAGAGCAAGCTTGAGCAATCCAAGGCAGAGAGAATGGCGTATGTGCACACCAACCTTTGTTTTATTTACAGTCAGAGGCAAGAATGGTTGAAGGGAAAGACAAAGATGTGGGATGTGTTTCTTGATGATATGGGCTTGGATGACAGTGTTGAGTTGGCATTAGCCAACACGGATCTTAATGACCCAATGCTAGAGCTAGTGACTTTTGATGATGAGTCAGAGTATCTTGAGGGGTCATCCTCCACACCAACAAATGCAATAGTAGATCTTGGATTGGGCATAGAGAAGGATGGAGTAGAATCAGATGGCAGTGGTAGTGATAGTGATTATGACATGGAGGACATGGACTATTGATAGAGTGATGAGTCGTGGACTCATGGCTCACTAGCTAGTGGCTAGTGAATCATGACCAGTACCACTGATGATAGTGACGAGCTATGATATTCCTACTTATTTTGTATCTACTCTTTTGTATTCTCCAATGGCATTATCTCAGGACTCAGGAGTAAGTACCTATGTAATACATTTTGATGTTGATGACTTAATGGAAAATCTGCATTTTACAGTTTTAATATCTAAGTTCTAAATTTATAGTTAGTAGTTTCTTATGTGCTTGTACATGAACAATTAACATTGAACATTCAAGCCCAAGCATATCACATTCTAATTCTATTTATTTTTTTAAAATGAGGTAATTATATTTTAATTTGATTAGATAAGCTGCAATTTGATATGGATCAAGAACTATATTTCAGTATATATATATATATAAAACGTGTCCCTCGTGTCCTATTTCCGGGGTCGCTGTGTCTTGTGTCGAATGCTCGTATTTATGTGTCCTTTGTGTCTCATGTTCTCGTTTCATGTCACTTAGCCGACAACACACTGTTGCAGGTAACTAGTCGTTCGTTTCATCTGTTGTAACGCCCAACGACCATACTTCTGAGGCACATAGTCGCAACTACCACCCCACTTGAGTCGCCGCGACCACAAAAGGCAAAAGAAATAATAAATAAAGAAATATCTCAATCCTTCTGCCAGCCGCCTTTTGTCGTGGCTTGACGCCTGACAGCCACCAACGACAAGAACATCAGCCGCACCCTACTCTCAACAACTATGAATTGTTGTATTGTACGGATATACTGCAACACCCCCGTACGCTATACCGTCGCCATACAACCAAACATTGAAGTCACCGCAGCCACCGCCTTCATCACTAACCCTGATTAATCGTCCATTCCGTTGCTGCCCACACCACAACCACTGCCGCCATCATTGCCGCCTGTTTTAGGTTTCCAATCCGTCGCCAGAAACAACACACTTTTATATCGTCAACCATAGACTTGCAACGAAACCAAAAAAAATAATTTTGATTCGATCTGTACCTCCTTGTACCATCAAGTCTGTATAGTGGATACAACATATTGAATTAATTAAGAAAAAAAGTGGTTTCATAAAAATTTATTTATGAAGAAAAGAAATAAAAAATAAGAAAATAAAAGAAGGATGTTTATTTGAAAAAAATATTATTATAGAGGAAAAAAACGATTTTTAAGTGTGAAGTTATAAAGTAGAATGATTTTATTTCTTAAAAGGGAACATTAGTAAACAATTTTGTACTAAGGTTTGCAGTTTGAAGGAATAATATAGTTCGAAAGGCTATAGGCTATTGGAGGAATTGACGTCAGTTTATCTTGACAAAGAAAAATGACATCTAATTCGGAATTGAAAGAAGGAAGATTTCCAAAAACTAAATATAACTATGCCTCGGTGCTATTTAGAATTAAAGGGTCTATTGCGGGAAAAGATGTTATTATCGCTATCTCACCAGCCGAAAATAAAAAGTATGTAAAACCTAAAATCGCAAACCAATTAGTGATTCCTGAGTCAAATATAATTGAAAAAATTTACTGTTTTAACAACAAAATATATGACATAACCAATTTACAATTAAACATTGGAGATTATACATTTGTATCACAATTCTCAGTTCAAACCCTATGGAGTGATCAAAGTGACAATATTTTAGGTTCACCCTGGATGGCAACCCTTGGTTCCTCCATCCTGAATACGAAAAAGTAGTTTTTGACATTTTCTTACAAAAAGAAAAAAATAACACTACAGGATGTCACCGTGAAACCAAATTCAGTAACACCAAAAGACATCCAGGATATTTCAAAAGTAATTTTTCAAGAAAGTAAATAAGTATTGCAAAATATGCAAAATGAAATTGACAAAATCACTGCAGTTAGAAATGAAGAAGTCTTGCAACTTAAGGATCATAGCGAAAAATTACTAACACAAATTAAAAAGCTTAAGAAGGACAAGAAGTCGTTAAAAGACAAGTTAGAACATTGATTCAAGAGGAAGTATCGAAGTTGCCAGTCATAACATTCCCAGTTGAAGATAAAGAAACAAATACCGAGCCAGTCAGTAGCAAAACTCAAGAAGGGAATCAATCAGTTGAAGGAAAAACACACTCACATGTTACAATCCAAATGATGAAAATTTCAAACGAAGATTATATAGCTAACTCAACAACCGTAGTGCCAAAAGGAAATAAAAACATTTCCACACACTTAATAAAGGAAAGTCAAACCAAAAAAGTTCCCTATCGACATCTGAATCATGAGAGTAGACAACTCAACCAAGCTACGTATCGGGACCATTTAGAACAGAAACAACAAACTGATGTTCCAAAGAATATTGATGTAACCTCAATCCAGTCCTATGATGACAACTCGTTACAAAATTTCAGTGATCAGAATATTCCGCAGAAGATTAATCTAGGATGGTTTGATCCCTTCTCAGTGCGACAATTTTTTTTTGTCACGTAGAAGATTATATCAACTTGTATCAACGAAGATTGCAATGTCAAGACGAGAAGACATTCGAAACTGAAAAAGAGATCAAACCTTTTGCATCAACAAGCTTTGAGGACAAAGCTTTTTTGAGGAGGAAGACAATGCTACGAATAAAATATATATAAATAATTGTAGTAATGATTAGTTAATTAATAATTAGTTAAACAAAGAGGCATGTCTAAAAAAACATGACCGCTCGTGAAAGGGTGCCTACTTGGCTATATATACAAGACCCTTACTCTCAATTGTATCATCATCTTATTCATACTTTCTAATATATATTCTTGTATCTCAATGGCGATCTACATATTCCAAGTCTTCTGGAGTATTTAACGTGAAAAACAAACTTTGTTCGTTCCATTAATGCTACGAATAAAATATATATAAATAATATAAATATAAATAATTGTAATAATGATTAGTCAATTAATAATTAGTTAAACAAAGAGGCATGTCTATAAAAACATGACCACTCGTGAAAGGGTGCTTACTTGGCTATATATACAAGACCCTCACTCTCAATTGTATCATCATCTTATTCATACTTTCTAATATATATTCTCATATCTCAATGGAGATCTACATATTCCAAGTCTTCTGGAGTATTTAATGTGAAGAACGAACTTTGTTCGTTCCATTTGGTATCAAAGCCAATCCGCTGCCCTAACATCAAAATGTCATACTTATCCACCATTTCACTATTTCATCATTCCACTCAACCACCATTCATACTCAACGTCTTGTCCCGGGTTTTCTGTTGTTTCATTGTTAAATTGTTGTATTCCCTGATATCTCGTGCTTGTTGTTCCGCACTTTCCGCCATCTGTGTACCCAGTCAACCCTGTCATTCTTCCCTCCATCTGTCTTCGCTACGTATACTGCTCCACTGCTATTTGCCTTTTGTGTCCACACTCTTTCTGCCTCATCCTCTGTACACACTCCTTCCGCCCTGTCTCCCTATCTCTCACCACACCCACGCCCACCGTGAAGACGTCTGTTGCTAGCCCTTCTGCGACATCCGACAACGCATCTATTCAATCGTGTCTCGGGTTAACTCTGGCCGTGTTCGTGGATTATTCAACCTGCCTAAACAGACGCGTCGTATAAAGGTTAACGTTTGGAATATATAAATATAACTATATAGAATATAGTCTATTAATACTATATATTAAAAATAAGTAATAAAAAATAAAAATAAAAATAATATTATTAGAGTCAAGTTACGCTGGATAAGTATACTCCGCCGCATACCAGATCAATTGCTGGGTCAATGTTGATGGCAGATTTCAATAAAAAATTGATAGAACTTGAGTCCAAGGTGATCGAACATGGCGACAAAATCGAGGCACTGTAGGACACAACAAATAGAATAAAGAGTCCGCTCGAGGAGAACAAGAATGAATTTAAAAAGTATCAGGTAGACCTTTCAGTTAAGGTGAATCTAGCTATGGTGATGTTGGGTTGTATTTATACCAGCCTGAAGATTACACCCAATCAAATGCTACAGAATAATGAGGCTACTTAACATCTCAATTCTCCAGATTCGTCAAAATCATCAAACGCACATGAGAAACCCGAATCTCTGAAGACATCTTCCATGCTTAATCAAAAAAATAGTAACACGAACTTTCAAAATAAGCAGCTCTGGAATCCATTCACCAATATGTCGTTTTCAAATCAATACCCTCTTTTCGCTCCACCGTTAGCAAAGTATCAACGAAGAGCAAAAATCGAGCTATCCAAGTTCGACGGAAACGAAAAATGTAGCATTGCGTGGCCGAATAAAGCAAAAGAATATTTCGAGATTTACGATATTAACAATGATGACAAAAAAATTAGGCACACTTCCATGAAAATGGAAGGCGAAGCATATAATTGGTATATGTGGTGGAAGAAGACGACACTTGCTATCAGTTGGAGAAAATTTAAGGATGTGTTCTTTGAAAGGTTCCAAGGTGTCAAAGAAGAAGAGTTCTTTTCAACACTCACCAGATTGCAACAAAAAGGAGATGTGGATGAATACACTCGAGAATGGGAGACTTTAGCAACATGGGTACCTGGATTATCAAAAACTCATCTAATCCAATCGTACACCTCCAAACTTAAAACCCATCAATGAGCAGAACTTGAGCTTCATGACATTAAGTCAATAGAAGTAGCAAGACAAAAAGCAAAAGCTGTTGAAAAGAAATTTGAAAAGATGTTGTGGTTAAAAGTTGAAAAAGTATATTCGAGACTAAGATTTCCCCAGTCTGCGAGTACAGATAACACAAAATATGTTCCACCACATCTTTGTGAAGGAGAAAAATCTATCGTGGAAATGCAAAGGATGAAAGAGGGCAAGTGCAAACGATGTGGCGAAAAGTGGAACCCTAAACATAGGTGTGCTAAAAGAAAAGAGACCAAGAATCTATATAACTATGAAGCAACTAATGATTCAAACGGTGATCAATCAGGCGTAGATGAAATCGAAGATGTGCCAGAATTCTCTCCAGAACTAGATGACGAAAGCATTTCGCAAGTCTCACTATCGACTATGACAAGTATATCACAACCCCATACATTAAAATTAAAAGGACATATCAAGAAGATCAATGTAATGGTTCTCATCGACACCAGTAGCACCAACAATTTTTTGGACTCAACCATGGCGAAGAGACTCAACATTTTCACGTTTCCCATGCCCAACATGAAGGTGATGGTAGTTGACGTAAGAAGATTGAAAAGGTAAGGAAATGCCGTAAAGTCAAATTGCAAATTCAAGACTTTAATTTAGAATCTTCGTTCTACACTATAACATTAGGAGTAGATGTGGTCTTAGGTATCCAATGGCTATGAACCCTAGACACTTACTCTGCCAACCATCAAGAGCAGTTCATAAGCTTTAACTGGGAAGGGCAAAGGTACAAGTTATATGGATTCCAAGCACTAGAAAATAAAATCGTGTCATTATCCCAGATGATGAAAATGATTCGAAAAGGTGCACTAATGTATGTAGTACCATGTCACCAATTAGAAGTGTTAACTTCAAAATTGATCAGCGAAGAAGCACCAGAAGTACAAGAGCTAATTTAGAAGCACGAAAAAGTATTCCAAGACTTGCCCATGAAAATGCCTCCTAATAGAGAAATTGAGCATACAATTGAAGTCAAAGCAGGATCAAACCCCGTCAACATCAAACCATATCAATATCCACATCATCAAAAAACAGAGATTGAGGGATTAATCCAAGATATTTTAAAGTGTGGCATCATCTCAAAAAGTAAAAGTTCGTATGTTGCTCCAGTTGTATTGGTGCAGAAGAAAGATGGATCGTTCATGTTATGCATCGATTATCGAGGACTAAACAAAATAACAATTAAAAACAAGCTCCCAATTCCCTTCATCAATGAAATGTTGGATGAACTACATGACACTAAATACTTCTCAAAATTGGACTTAAGGCCAGGGTATTATCAAATTAGAATAAGGTTGGAAGACATACCAAAAACTGCGTTTTGAACACATGAAGGTCACTACGAATTTAAAGTAATGCCTTTTGGGTTAACCAATGCACCAGCAACATTCCAAGCTACTATGAACGAGTTATTCCGTCCATATCTAAGGAAGTTCATGTTAGTGTTCTTTGATGACATTTTAATTTACAGTAAAGCTTAGAAGGAGCACCTACAACATTTGGAGAAAGTTCTTACATTATTGGAAGAGCATCATTTCAATGCCAAGAAGTCCAAAGGTACCTTTGGCAAGGAATAAGTAGAATAACTCAAACATATAATATCCAAGGAAGGAGTTAAGGTAGATCCTAACAAGATCAAGGCTATAAAGGAGTGGCCCAAACCAGCTAATATCTCCAAGCTAAGAGGATTCTTAGGGTTGACCGAATATTATCGTAGGTTTATTAAAAACTACGCCCATATAACCGCACCCCTATCAAACCTTCTAAAGAAGAACTCATTTTGATGGAATGATGAAGTAGGGAAGTGTTTTGAAGATTTGAAGGAAGTTATGTGTAATGCCCCTATATTGGCAACTCTAGACTTTTCAAAACCATTTGTAATTGAATGTGATGCTTCAGGTTTTGGCATAGGAGAAGTACTAATGCAGGATGGTCATCCAATTGTGTTTGAAAGAAAAAAGCTCAATAAACACGAACGTCTCAAGTCTACATATAACAAGGAAATGCTTGCTATAATGCACGCATTAGCCAAATGGAGACAATATCTCTTGGTAATTAAGTTATTAATACGAACAGATCATAATAGTCTTTAGCATCTCCTCCAGCAAAAAACGTTATCTACAGAACAAAAAAAATGGATAGAAAAAATCGTTATCTTTGACATGGCTATATTACAAAAGAAAGGGAAAGATAACATAGTAGTTGATGCCTTGTTGAGGAAAGACAAAGAACCATCGTTACTCATAGTGTTAGTAGTTGTGCCCGAATGCTTAATGAGATTCGAAGTGATTACGTAAAAGATCCAGAAACAAGTGTTATAATCAATAATCTTCCTCAGAATTCAAAATTTGAATGGAAGAACGATATTCTATGGTACAAGGGATGAATTTATTTGAATGCAGATTCAAAATTTAAAGCCAAGGTTCTTAAAGAGTCGCATGATTCACTGTCGGTCGAACATGTAGGATACTTTAAAACCTACTACAATGCACGCCAGTCATTCTTTTGGAAGGGAATGAGCAATGATAATCAAAATATGTCACAAAATGCGATAAATGTCAAAGGAATAAAAGTGAAAATATTATGACACCCAAACTACTTCATCCCTTAAACATTCCGAATCAGAAATGGGAAAAAATATCAATGGACTTTATTGAAGGTTTACCTGTATCTGATGGTAAGGATAAGATTCTTGTAGTAGTGGACAGACTCACCAAGTATACTCACTTTATTGCAATGAAGAAATTAAACTCATCAAAACAAATCTCTGAGATATTTTGCAAAAATATATACAAATTACACGGATGTCCAAAGGTCATAGTTAGCGATAGAGATGCCAAATTTAAGGGTAACTTTTGGAAGGAATTATTCAATCATATAGGAACCTACCGCAACATGAGTTCTGCTTACCATCCTCAAACAGAGGTTGTCAATAAATGTTTGGAAGCTTACCTATGTTGTTATGCTACAGACAAACAAAATAAGTGGGTTCAGTGGTTACATCTCGTTGAATGGTGGTACAATTCTACTTACCACACATCAGCAAAAATGAGTCTGTTTTCAGCTTTGTACGGGTACGAACCTCCAAAATGGAAGGACCTAGCTATCATCCAGACAAAACTACCAGTTGTTAAAAATCAAATAGAAGAAACCCAAATGGTCGTTCAAACTCTAAAAGAAAATTTAAATAATGCAAGAAACCGTATGAAGCAACACGCTGATTGAAACAGAACCGAGAGAGAATTTGATGTTGGAGAATGGGTATTTGTCAAGGTCCATCCATACAAACAATTGTCCTTAAAACAAAAAGGAAAAAATAAATTGGCACCAAAGTTCTTGTTAAAATTTGGGTACCAGAGGACAAGTGGTTCCTGATCTTTGGCCTACGGAAAAATGTCCAAATTTATTTTTATACTTTTGTCCTAAAGTGACTTTATAAGTGGTAAAGTCAATTTAATTTAAAAGTGACTTTATAAGTGGTAAAGTTACATTCTAATTTAAAAGTGACTTTATATAAGTGGTAAAGTTACATTCTAATTTAAAGGTGACTTTATTAAAGTCAATGAGGAATTAGAAAGTGAAAAAGTGACTGGAAATAAAAGGCTAAGTGAGTCTTTATTTAAGTGGGTGAGTTAAAAAAATAGAAATTGAGAAATAAATGCACATTTTTTTTCATCCCTAGATCGAAATGAATCTTAACCATTAGATCTTAGGGTAACCCAAAAGGTCATTTAGAGAACTAAAGGAGAAGAGAAGAGGAAAAGATCAATTCATTCTTTCATGAGCATTTGAGAGGAAGAGAAGAGAGAGTAAGGAAAAAATTTATGAGCAGTGAGGAAGTGAAGGAGAGCAGCAAGAAGACATTGCAACAAATATGGGCAGCAACATTTATTGGCACACATCCCAAGGCAAAACCGTACAACAAGAGAAAGGCACAAAAATCAAGGAAGAGGGATAGCGGAAAGGGCACGAATTTCGAGGCAGTTGTTGAAATCCATATGGTCCGTACAACAGATTTTTGGGCACGTTTTTCGAGGTTGGTCGTACAACATTCAATGTTGTTTTATTTGTTGGAAATTTTTTGTTTTGGCTATTTGTTGGTTGGCACAATTTTCGAGGTGGAGTGCAACCACGAAAATCGAGATAAGTTGTAATTTGTGGTTGTTAGAATTTTTATTGTGTATTTCAATTTCTCTGTAAAAGCATTTTCAGAAATAAAGAAGAGCTCTCAAATTGGTTTTCCCCAAGAGTTGTAGGGGGCTTTTCCAGGGCCACATTGACCAAAAATCACCGTGTTATTTTTTGTGTGTGGTTGTCATAATTTCACTGTGTTTTATTTTTGCAATTTCAGCAGTTGTGAAATCTCTAAATTTCTGTTTTCAGAAAATATTGTCATTTCCAGATTTGAGAATTTTTATCATGCTTGGATTTGAAACTAAATGCATGGAGTGATAAAGAACACTGATAACTAGAGTGGGGGTTGAAATTTCTTCATGGTTCCAAAGCTTGGTTGGCTGAAAAGTGCAGTTTGGGACAACAAAGTGAAAATTACAGTGAGCTGATTTTTACACAAAAAACAAAAACCTTTACCACAGATTTGAAAATTTCAGTTTGGTAGGACAGTGAAACATGTATTTGGGTCTGAGAGTGGAAGATAGGTTGGATGGGCAGAACAGCTACAGTGCATGGAAGGAGAGAATCCAGAGCGTCTTTGAGGAAGCAAAAGTCTAGGGCGTTATGGTAAATACCACACAGAACCCAGTGGTAGTACCTGCTGACCCTGTACAATTGGCAAAGTTTAACAAAAAGAATGCTAAGGCAAAAAGATTGATTCTGGAAGGAATCAAACACCATGTCATTTCTCATGTGAGAGGAAAGACTTATGCACATGAGATGTGGACATCCTTGACCATTCTTTACCAGAGCTCAAATGAAAACAGAAAAATGGTCCTAAAGGAGAAACTAAAGGCCATTAAAATGGTTAAGACTGACAATGCTACAGCATACCTCACAAAGATCACTTCAGTGAGAGATGAGTTGGCAGTCCTAGGTGAGATCATTGCACCCACTGAGTTGGTGAGAATTGCATTGAATGGTCTTCCCAAGACTTGGGAGAATTTTGTGGATGGCATTGTTGCACGAGAAAACCTTCCCGATTGGGAGAGGTTGTGGGATGATTGCATTCAGAATGAGATCAGAAAGAACCATCTTGGGGCAACCAAACAGGTGGAGGAGGATGACAATGTGGCATTGTTAGCAAGAGGCAAGAAGGGTAGAGCAAAGAAGCAAGCTTCCAACAATGGAGGCAAAGGCAAAGGTAAAGGCAAGCAGCAAAACAAGGAGAAGGACTATTCCAAAGTCAAATGTTGGAATTGTCAAAAGTTGGGACACTATGTTGTTGTGTGTCCGCAGAAGAAGAACAAAAAAGGGAAAGAAAAACCCATGGCAGCTTTTGCAGAGATGGAGAGCGTCTCAGAGAGCTTCAATCGAGAGTTTGGGTTCATAGCTTGTGAGGCCACTAATGCAGGATCACCTGCCATACAGGTTCAGAGGGAGTGTGCATTACCCGCTACTAGTAAAGCATCTTCTAGCATTTGGTATGTTGACAGTGGTGCTTCCTGCCACATGACAGGAGTCAGAGAGTACTTATTAGAGTTTTCAGAGGGTGATACTGATATGGAGGTAGTACTTGGTGATGACAGCATTAGCAGTCGATGTGGGGACATTGACATTTGATAGGGGACCCAAACCTCCCTTGAAAGTGTCAGATGTTCTATAGCCTGGAATGAAGAAGAACCTGATATCCGTCTCAACACATGAGGACAGAGGGTATGATGTGTTGTTTAGGAGAGGTCAAGGGCTTATATATCCTAGGGGAACTCTAGCTTCTTCAACTAGAGAGATTGGTGTGTGCCATGCCAAGGTGTACAAGTTCTCATTCCAGCCCCTAATGGCATTAAGTAGCAGCACCCGAGACAAGACCAACAACAGATCTAGCAGTTCAGAGTTGTGTGAGATTTGGCACCGTAGGATGGGGCACATGTATCATGGGGCCTTGAGTACATTACGAGAGATCACCACAGGTGTGCCAGATTTCTTTCTGATCACCTTGATGTATGCAGAGGATGTGCTATGGAAAAGTTTACCAGATCCCCTTTTCCCATCAGTGACAACAGAGCAACCGGGATCCTTGACTTGATTCATATCGATGTGAGTGGTCGGATGTCTCATGTATCCTTGAGTGGCTATGAGTACTATGTTTTATTCATTGATGACAACTCCTAGAAGACCTGGATTTATTTCTTGAAGACCAAGAGTGAGGTCTTCAAGCAGTTTCAAGAGTTCAAAGCTCTTGCAGAGACCCAAACAGGTAGGAAGATCAAGGCCCTCAGGTCAGACAATGGAGGGGAGTATACCCTTGGTGAGTATGTTGATTTTTGTGCTGAGGCAGGCATTAGAAGGGAGTTCACAGTTCCTTACTACCCCCAGCAGAATGGGGTTGCGGAGAGGAAGAACAAATCCATTGCAAGGGCTGCCAAAGCATTGCTTCATGATCAGGGGTTACCTTTATTTTATGTGAGCAGAGGCCTGCAACACTGTTGTGTACTTGCAGAACAGGAGTCCACATCGTGCCTTGGGGAATGTGACTCCCGAGGAGGCTTTTTCTGGGAAGAAGCCTGATGTTGGGCACTTTCGTATCTTTGGGTGCCTTACCATATTCCTATGTCCCCAATGAGAACAGGACCAAGCTAGAGCCGACTGCAGACAAGGGCATATTTGTGGGTTATAGCAAGACCTTGAAAGCTTATCGAATTTATATTCCTGCGCAGAGGAAAGTGGTTGTTAGGCGAGATGTGAAGTTCGAGGAGGAGAGAGCTTTCAAGAGGTCATGGGAGTTAGAGTAT
>APFE031098932.1:94847-151389 GCA_000404065.3 Pinus taeda
TTGCTTTATTTTTTAATTTTTATTCATTTTTTTAAATTTCTTAATTCATTTTAAAATGGATCATCGAACTAAACCTTCGGAAACATCACCTAGGACCTAGGACTTAGGACTCATGAGGGGATTTAAAACATTTTTCGACCCTCAGGACACATTACATCATGACTTTTACAATTTACATCTTAAGGGAGAAAACCCCTTTAACATAGACCCTCACAAATCACCAGTTCTGCGACACAACTATAATCTAGCAAATCAACACACTAGGATTCTCCTAAAATTCAAATGACAAAATGTATCCTGGCTTTGGGGTCAGGTTTGAAGGAAAACTCTGCCGATCCGTGGATCAGTGAGACGAAAAACCTTCCGGGACATAGATTATCATAGGAAAGTTAGGTCCACCTAGGCAATTTACAACACGACTCACATCTGCTAGGATTATTTACAATTAATACATGCAGACTGGGTTTACAATTAGATTGATAAAAATGTTGATGACTGCAGGATGGCACGGACACGCTGATCAGGTGCTGCCCCTTTTTGTGAAGAAAAAGGGGGTGTACTGCATGGGTAGTTGACCGGTAGAGGTCAACAGTAGGCTTATGAGTGCATTTTGGTAGGAGTTATTCAGATTGGTGAGCACATAATTGACCCCTAGTACCAGCTATCATCCTTAAACAGATGGCCAGGGAGAGATTGTGAATAAATGGATTGAGAGGTATCTACGTAACTATGTGACAGGATAACATAAGGCATGGATCAAATGGTTACATCTTGGGGAGCACTGCCACAACACCACTTATCATTTGTCCATTAGGATGACCCCATCTAGGGCACTCTATGAATACTATGCTCCATCTTTTGTTGATTTGGCATTTGGGGATAGCAAAGCTCTGAAGGCCAAAGATTGGATATAGGAGTGCCGGGACATCCTTAAGGTCCTTAAGGAAAATTTGCAGACCGCCTAGAACCAACAAATTATGTATGCGAACAGGCACATGATAGAGCACAACTTGGAGGTGGGAGACTTAGTTTTCCTAAGATTGCAACCATATAGACAGTCTTCACTCAAGAAAAGCAATGCAGAGGAACTAAAACCAAGATTTTATAGACTTTACAAAATAATCAAACAGATTGGTGAAGTAGCATATGAGCTAGAGCTGCCAAAGGGAAGCAAAATCCACAATGTCTTCGATGTATCATGCCTTAAGAAGGTCGTAGGTCAACAGGTTATTGCTTCAGTTGAGCTACCCCCTTTAGATGAGGAGTGACAGTAAGAATTAATTTTGGAAGCTATCATGGCTATTTGAGAGAGAAGATTGAGGGGCAAAATGATCTTAGAATACCTCATTAGGTGGAAGGAATTGCCTAAAGAGGATGCCATATGGGAAGGAGAACAGATCTTGCAACACCCAAATTTGCAATTGTTTGAGAGCAAGCAATGTGGGGAAGGGTGGACTGTAATATCCTATTCTAATTAAATTGTCCAAGGTAGGATGTAGTAGCCTATTTATTCCCATAGGCTATAATCATTTGTAAAGGAGGAAACCCATTATTTGATGTTATTTGGGTAACATTAGATAATTTGTGGTAAATGGAGGGAAATTTGCACTAAAATCCAAGTTTGGGGCAAATAGAGGGAAACTTGTTAGCCACTCAAATTAAAATTAGGAGGGAAGACCCCAAAGTGAATCCATGAAAAGGATAGAGGAGATTCATTTTGATCATCATGGATTATGGCTCTTTAATTTTTGGGATGAGGCGCTTGGAGGGTTTTAAGAACTCTTTTCTCTTGTTCATTTTGGCAGTGAAAGATTCCACTCTAGCCAATCCACTTTTCTCTCTTACTACAAGGCTGAACTCTATTTAGCAGATTTGTCTGAGGCAGCGAGGGTTTCTGAGGCTCATTTGTGGCAACGGGTCATCTCTAAAGGACCCCTTTGTTGTAGAGAATTATTTCTAGGGCCTTGTCTGTTATAGCGAACCATTTCTTAGGCCTTGACTGGACAGTGGATCCTTCCTAAGGCTTGGACCGTGGCTGTTATGAATATAATTTATACAAAAATTAAATAAATATTAACAAATGTAAATCATAAATAATGATAATGATTAATTAAAAAGTCATTAGTTAAATGGGAAGGCATGTCTAAAAACCATGGCCATTAATAAAGGGACACCTGCCTAGGTATATAAAGCAGACCCTCATTGTAACATTCATATACTTGTACATTTCATCTTATTAATAAAATATTACTTACAATACATTTGTGTATTTTACATTTAAAGCACAAACAAGCTACAAGTTTTGTCGCTATAGTGGTATCAGAGCCATTCAAGCCTTTGGACGTTATCCATTGCACAATCTGCGATTAAGTTTAAGTTCTGAAATCATGGAATTAAGTGAATATCATAAATCTAAACTATTAAATGAAATTGGAGAAGCATTACAACAAATACAACAAATAAAAAATTTATTTGCAGAATCATTAAAGGCTTTCAAAACACCAAAGTCAACACCTACAATAGAAGCGAACATTAATGTGAAAGAGGATGAATTTGAGACAAGAGTTTTGACAAAGAAAAATATGACAGCTGAGGATGAAAACAGGGAGGAAAAAAATGAATCTACAGAAATTATTCATGAAGAATCACTACGTTCTGCAGAAGATCAGGAAGAGTTTATGTCAATTTCAGATTATGATGAGAATGAAGTTGCAGCAGCTAAAGATGAGATTTCTAGCAAAAAAATTGTTGAAGAAGATGATAAAGATGAGTCTACTAATAGTCCCACTCATCCCTTAATGGGTCATCAGCAGTTGCATAATAATCCCAGTCCATCGTTAATTAGCCATCAAAGGCAACCCTCAATGGCTCAAAAGAATCAGAAACCCTCAATGGGTCATCAACAGCAGCAGAAGAATCTGCAACCCTCAACTGGTTGTCACCAACAGTTTCAGGCAAAGTCGAAACAATCAAAGAAAACAACACCAAAACCAAGGGGAAAAAACAGTCAACAACCTACAAATCTACAGGGCCAACTGCCATCAAACCCTCCAACTTTTGTACCAGCTTCACAAATTCCACAATACCAAGGGCCTCCAGCATTTAATCCCCATTTCGTCCTAACAACACCCAACCACAACATGCACATAAACAGCAGAATGCTTTTCCTAGGAATGTTTTACTGCTATTTCATCACCAGTTCCAGGTTCCTCATCCTCCACATTACTAGTTTCCTCATCCCTCTCAACCGCAACACTTACATAAACCACAAAATAAACAGCTGCAAGAACAACAAGGTTTACAGCATCCAATGAATACTCATGTTTATAACTATCAACATCAATATCCAGATTCCAAACCACACTCTTCAGTATAACCCTTCACATTTTCAACAAAATCAGCTTTCTCATCCCAGTTTGCCATGACAATAACACAACCAGGGAACTCCTTGGTATCCAAAAAGGCCTAGAAGAGCTCCTCAGTCGAGAGGCAAACCCCAACAGCAAGAGGTGAAGAGAGATTCATGGCATCCTGCTCCACCTCTTTCGGTTCCACAATCTTCTAATAAACTCTCTCAGCAATCCAACCATACTAGTCAAAATGTTCACAAGTATGAAATGGCTATGAATTCAGTTGTGGGACAATCTAATAATCAAGAATCAAAGTACACTTTACTTAATGCTCCTAACAAGGACGTACCATCAATTGAAATTGACATGACAAAGGACCCCAATAATGAAAAATGAGAGCTCTGTAACGGTGAAGGTCTGCATAATATGATCAAGCACAAGGGTTTTTGTTGTAAGAGAGAATCCGCCCAAATTATCGAATTTGTGGTAGAGGCTCTCAAATATGCACACATCAGCAATTTTGTCCATGGAGATGTCAAATCTGAAAATATATCACTGTGGTTGGATTTGAGTAATCTGAATTCTTTTTTCGCATGGAGTATTAAACTCACAAATTTTGATAATGTCGATGAATGTAAAAAAGGGGAGATTATCCATAAGGATTGTGTTGGCACTCCTTATTATACAATGCCTGATAAAATGAGTGGATGCTATTGGAAGGAGGTAGATGCCATACTTGACAATATGGGCAACATTGTGTGTCACAGTACCCACCGCCTGTACCAAAACCCTTGCACAAAAATCAACGGGAACTGTGCATATAAATATCTGGACTTTTTGAATTACCAAAATTAAATAAGCTTTGCCCACGTCACGGACAAGAGACAATCCTCTACAATAAACGGATGAAACGGTCTTGAAGCCAAATCCTAAAAATCGCAGCCAGATTTGTTTTATATTTAGAAAGATCAAAAGGAGATAATGGCGTCCAACTCTTCGTCTCGAAGTTTTCCGAGTGTTATCACTGTGTTTGGGCAAGGAAATAGTGGGTGCTCTCCTTGCTCTGAATGACAGTGGTGCAGGTTTCATACTAGTGTTGTCTCCCTATACTCGAGTGCAAGTTTTGGCCCTTGGAGTTACGAAGGCATATGCCACATATGGTCGGTAGAACGCATCCTTCACGACGGACACGACCATTCAAATCCCTATGACCATTGGACTTACATATATATAAAATAATATTAACAAATTATATTTAAGTGACCTTATAAATATTATAAAGTAATTTTAAAAGTTACATTATGGTAATTTTTTATATATAATAAAAAAAAATTAATATATAAATATTATATTATATATATAGATTAAAATTAAAATAAAAAAAAATGGGTAAAGTTCAATATTACCATTTACACATTGCCGAAATGACGTGGGAAAGTGAAGAAGTTGTCATCGATTAAGCTTTGATAACAAATCTTTTTGAAGAGGGGCAATGTTATGAATATAATCTCTACAAAAATAAAATAAATATAAACAAATGTAAATCAAAAATAATCATAATGATTAATTAAAAATTCATTGGTTAAATGGGAAGGCATGTCTAAAATACATGTCCATTCATAAAGGGACACCTACCTAGGTATATAAAGCAGGCCCTCATTGTAACATTCATATACTTGTACATTTCATCTTATTAATAAAATATTGCTTACAATACATATGTGTATTTTACATTTAAAGCACAAACAAGCTCTAAGTTTTGTTGCTTTTGTGGTAGTGGGGTATCTATTGTGGCAACAAATCTTTTTTGAAGCTTTGATCGTGGCAATGAATAATATTTGGGCACCTTTGAGGCATGGTTTTGGCAACGATTTGTTTCTAGCAAGATTGTGTTGAGTTGACTGTGGTAGCAACAACTGGTGTCAAACCCATGAAACAACATTCTAGGATAATGTGGAAGGTGGATTCCCTTTCTCAAAAATGATGAGGTTTTCCTGAGGAAAGGGGAGTTGAGGATAAGTCCCCTTTGACAACAAAGGGTCAAGGGGCCATTCTTGAGGCCGCTGGCAAATAGAAAGTGATTTTACAATTGAAATAGACGGTTGTGAGAATTAGGAGAGGCACTAAGCAACGAGGGCAAATACATCTTGGGGCAAACAACAAGATATAATCCGAGACAACAAGCAATGAAGGGTGCCAAGACTATAGTTGGATTAAGGTTAGATCAGTAGTATAAGGACAGTTAAGTCTGCTGATGTAACAACACTAGTTTGTAAGTTCCCGCTTCTAGCTTCTCTCCTCCTACAACTTCGCACTCATTTTCCGCTACTGCTTCGTAGAGATCAAACTTTAGATGATGCTCTCCAAATGAAGTTGAGTTGCTCAATATATAGGCTTCTTGTGAGGTCGAATTGCCCTAAATCAGGCTGACTTGATGAGGGCAGGGCCAACTTGGTGTGGAGGTGACAAATGACCATTTTGACTCAAAAATAACTCTTTTTACATGGAACAAAAGCCCAAGAAGGGTCTAATAAATATGACAATGACTTTAATGACTCATGTCAAACCCTAGAAGTCTTCAAAGGAGACTTTGAACTATAAAAACATTGACCCAAGCATGAGACCCATGCTTTAATAAGTCAATTACATTAAGATTAAAATTTCTTTTGATAAGTACAATTATGAAGACCAATACTAGATACATTCTTCAACACTCCCTCTTAATTAGGGAGGTATTCATAATTACACATATATACAAGCACATTGAAAATTTCAAAATGATATGAACTACGAAGAGTTCAAGCACACTCAGTGCTACGGATTAGATAACCTGACCAGAGTAATCTATCCGGGTGGGACTAAGATGGACTCAAGCTTTTAGCCACTCTAGGTACCATTAGGCTTACTTGCTAACCATCAACCCGGGGATCTAGGTGCATATCCAAAGTCAAAGCATCATGACCAACGCCACCTTCCCTCTTCGAGATCTAGACATCAACACATAGGCTGGCCAGATGTCCTCTGAAGCATCCACCATTAGATGCTTCATCTCTCCTGATAAACTAAATAAGATATATCCATTTGTCCAAGCATGCTTCCAAAGTGTTCAATCTTCTTATGAAGATATTTTTCCTGTACAAACACAACCCCAATAAGTTATAAACTTTTATATATATATAAGTAAACACAAACCTTCCGGGTCCTCAATCATCCTAATGCCACTTAAATCAAGTTATTCATGTCCAACTAGTCAAAAGTTTTTCTTCTTTCATTTCTTCAATAGCACCAAGACATCCTCAATACATTGCTAATCCATTTGTAGTACTTTCATTCATTCTCTGATTTCATTCTTTCTTCAAGGTATTCATTATGATTGTCATAATATTCCCTCCCTCTCAACTCGGGAGATGTACTCTTTCTTCTAACCATGCTCCCTATCAACATAGGGAGATCAACCACTTCCTTTTTTTTCTATAACATCAAAGAGCCTTCCATGGCTCCAATCCTTCTTACGGCATCAAGGTCATCTTGATCATCGTAACTTCCTTTATCATGCTCACCAATATTATCGAGTCATCTTTACTTATGAACATCTTCAACATCTTGAAGATTATGTACCTGCAAAACTTTAATAGCAAGTACAACCAAAAACAAATATACAGAAGTATGAAGTTAACTATGTCATTACAATGGAAACATCAAATCATTCATGCTTTTAGATATCAAATACCTAAACCTAGTAAGGTTCATAATCAACAAGGGACATATCTTTTATACTCTAGACTAACTTCTTACTACGATTTTGTCATAAACCCTAGACTTCATCGTTGAGACAGAAAGCCTTAGATATCAATAATTCAATAACAATCCAATCATAGTACTATACATCTAAGGTTTCAACAATAGACCTTTTAGAATTGCATGTTAGACTTTATTACGGTTTGTTGCAAACCCTAGATTTTATCATCAAAACTAAATCATATCGAAAAACAATATCATTATATCCTAGAATATTAATCTTATACTAGAGTTTTACAGACCCTAGATTTTTTACAAACTAAAACATGAGTATCAACAATTAGGTTAGCATACTCGCATATGCATATCTAGGATTTCATGCACTAGCATCTCATATCATTATAAATAACCTGCTAGGTAAACCCTAGACACAAACATCAATACATCAAAGTTAGACAACAATTTTCTCCAAGCTAGGGCTCGATCGGATGAATATACACCTAGGGTTTTATTCCTAGGATCTTACTATAGACATTACAGGGAATTTGGTCATAAACCCTAAATCTAAATATCTAGGATTTCAATATATAACTTAGGCATTAATAGCAAACCCTAAAGAACTAGGTTTTTCATCATAACAATATCAAAACCTAAACATCAAAACAATAAGATTTCTAGATTTCATCAACAACCCTAAGTAGACTAGGGTTTCATAATCAATATTGACATACCCTTAGCAACAAGAGGCTAGGGTTTTATAGTGACCCCTAAAGGTTAGGGTTACACAAAATTATCAAAATGATAGTATGACGAGGTTAGACTTAATCTAATGATTAACCACCCTAACAAGAATCTTTAAGATTCAAGACCCTAGACATAACAATGTCAGTGATGTAAAGCAAATTAAAAGAGAATGAACATACATTTTCTATAAAGATAACCTTTTAAAAAAACTTGTAATTCGTGCCATACCTTGAGTTGTTCTTTAACAAATCTTATAGTACATCGATACTTGAAGGGCTTCCTTTGCAACAGAACTTCTTTCATGATTCAAGTCTTTCCTTTGTAGTCTCCTTCACAACCTTTGTGTATTCTGCAACCTTTCCTACCGAGGAAAATATAAAGAAAAAGTCATTAGTATATAATACAAACAAATCTTAATATGAGGAGGAAACCAAACATAAAAAGAGAAAACAAGGGACAAGATACTTATCTTTTGGTAGATCTTGATCATGTATCATAGTCCTTATGCATTCTTTAATGGTTCTATTCTTCCTTTCTGCAACTCCTTTTTGCTCGAGGTTGTAGGGAAGTGTATTCTTCTCCATTGTCAGATCTCAAAGTCTTTTATCTTTCTTTCGATTAAGGTATCAACTTCGGATCTAAATTCCTTAAACTTTTCAAATACTACGCCCTTTTTCTTGAGAAGATAGAGCCATGTCTTTCTAGAGTAGTCATCAATGAAGGTGACATAATAGAGATGGCCTCCAAGAGATTTGTTAGACATTGGCCCACACACATCAGAATGAATGAGGTCTAATATTTCCTTCCTTGTATCATTGATATTAAAAGGTTTCCTTGTATTCTTTCCCAAAGCACATCCCTTGCATACTCCTTCATGATCTCCCTTAATGTTGGGGATGCCCTTTACCATTTAACTAAGAATAGATATCCCATCATATGTCTTGATGCTCCACTATCAATGATCCATGCATTGTCATCATCAAGAGTACCTGTAAGTGCAGCGAAGAATCCTTCACTCTTGACTTTCCTAGATAGATTGTAGATGATCCTTCCAATCCAGCTTCCTACAATTCTTATGATACTAAATCCCATCTTCAAGTAACTTGCCATAGAGAGAGGAACCTTTTCTTCCAAGCCAACAAAGTGATCTTCAACCTTCTCCAACCTTAGCTCTGATACCATGTTGAGAAATCAATGCTTATAGGAATTAGGGTTTGATTCCTCTTTCTTGTTAATTACTTGTGAATTATCTTGGCTTCTTTTACTTCTTAACTAGTTTATCTTTCATCAAGCAATTACCAAATTATATGTATATGAAGATCACAAGAACAAGAAATACAAGATGTAGGCGCTCAGCCAAGGAAAAACCCCTATAAGGGGGGAACCCGGTAACAAACACTTCCTTCAATGGATTCAAATCAAGATGAGACACTTTCTAGATTTCTTAGACCTAGACAAAGACCTCCTCCAACCACTAAGTCAACCCTTCCTCCTAGTACATATCTTTTTCTCAGCCTTCCAAGTGTCAGCTCTTCAAAGTGCAACTTCATATTAGAATTTCAGTCACCAGCTTCAAATTTTTAGCCCCCAACTTCAGCCTAGAATCTTCACACATGTGAGAGAAGGTAGCCCAAAAACTCGTTTTTCCTTCTAGCTTCTCTCCTCTTGCAACTTCGCACTCTTTTTCTGCTTCTACTTCTTAGAGATCGAACTTGTGAAGATGCTCTCCAAATGAAGTCGAGTTGCTCAATATATAGGCTTCTTGTGAGGTCGAAATGCCCTAACTAAGGCTGACTTGATGAGCGCAGGGCCGACTTGGTGTGGAGGTGACAAATGACCATTTTGAATCAAAAAGTAATCTTTTTACATGGAACAAAAGCCCAAGAAGGGCCTAATAAATATGACAATGAATTTAATGACTCATGAAAAACCCTAGAAGTATTCAAAGGAGACTTTGACCTATAAAAACATTGGCCCAAGCATGAAACCCATGCTTTAATAAGTCAATTACATTAATAATAAAATTTCTTTTGATAAGTACAATTATGAAGACCAATACTAGATACATTCTTCAACACTAAGGTGTTACCACACAGGATGTGCTCACTGTCACATTAGCACAAGTACCCACTATTTAAGCCCACCTCCTACTAAAAAGTTTTGGGAGACTTCCCTAAAACCCATAAGTGACTTCACCCCAATTTACTAGATTAGTGCCTAGCATTGACGTTTAAGGTGAAGATATGAGTTAATTATTTAAGTTTTTGCTAATCTAGAAATGAAATTTATTGCATAAGTAATTTAGAGCAGCAAACAAAGATCACCCAAAACATCGATTATTTACCCCTCAAATCAACAAATGAATGAGTGATAAATACTAATGAAACAAGAATCGCAGGCTTTCCTGATTACTCATGAGTATTAATTTGCTCGCCTGCCAAAAGAGCCAACTCAAAACTCTGCAAGTCAAACTCACGTTGACCGAGTTTGACTCGTGGTCAATGCGAGTTTGACTCATGAGTCACCAAGTTTTGCCGATTACGCCGACTTTCCCGATTTATGGTTGCTGACTCGACAAGCACAGATTTAATTTTAGGTTTGGTTGTTGGCGAGCACGGATTTAGTTTTAGGTTTTATATGTCGTTCGATTTGTTTTTTTTTCAAACAGTCGTTGTCCATTGTCCGCTTCGCTGTCACATAGTGCGCTGAAAGTTTGAAACACAGTCGTTGTCACACAGTCCGTTGAAATGCAATTGCTGTCACACACTCCGCTGAAGCCTGAAACGCAACCGAAGGTTTTAAACGTCGGTCGATTTGTTTTAAACGCAACCCGCTGAAGCTTGAAAAACAGTGGTTGTCACACAGTCCGTTGTCACAATGTCGACCCAATATCTCACTGTCTGCTAGCCAAACAACTCCTCCAATCGTTGTCTCTATCCATCAAGACAACTTCAGGAACGAGGACGACTCTAGCCATTGTTCACCAAGACGACTCCAACCGTTGTTCACAGTCGCACTACACAATTTATCACAATTTCGTATCGTTGTTCAAGGTCGATGTCGCCTTTATTTTTAAACTTTTGTATACTCGTAAACCCGAACTAGTTAATTCGAGTACTATTTTTAAACTTTAAACTTAATTCAAGATGTTGTCTGACAAATTTGTTAATTACAATTTACTGCGCTCTAACAAATTTGTATTTTACAGTTTACCACACAAGAGAGCACAACATAATAAAGGTGTAGCTCTTTGACTAGAATTTATTGAATTACTTGAGCATACAAGCAATTTTTTTTTTTTTATTGTCTTTTACAAGAGCCAAATTAAACAGAAGGCACAACTCCAAATCTTAACATAAGCCACAATTTAAACACAAGTCCAAAACAACAACAATGTCGAGGGAGAAGGGACAAGATTCTCGGAGACCCCGAGCTTCTTTGTAAATTTTGCAAAGCGAAATCTAGTGGAGGCATTTATAGATTCAAGTACCACCTTGCACCCATGATATAGGTCTCTGCAACAAGTTTGACGAAAATGTCAAACACCAAGCAACCTTGGCCATTGATATGTTGAGACAACATAATGCTAAGAAAGCAAAGCAGAAAAAAGAAATAGGAACTCCTGGAGTTGATGATTTTTCTTCCACTACCCCCTTGTCATTTCCCTCTGTTGAATCCTCAATGTCGTTCCCAAGTTTCCCACACATGCCTCCAAGTCCAAGTCAAACGCAAGGCCAAATAAGTCTTGCATTCAACACTAGAAGTGGACACATAAACACCTTTTTGCTCCCCGCACAAAACCCGATTCCCAGCCTACCTTGGATGCCACTGGTTGGAAAAAGAAATATCCATAGTCAATCAAGGAAGGCCATTGCTAACTTTTGGTACTATTCTGACACACCTTTCCATTATGCCAGAAGTCCTTATTGGCAAGCTATGATTGATGCAGTTGTTGTTGCAGGTCCAAGGTTCAAAGCCCCTTCATTAGAGAGTCTTAGGATAGATTTGTTGTTAGAGAGTGTTGAAGATGTCATGCTTGTGCTATCTGAGTTTCGTTCATCATGGGGAGAAACAAGGTGCACCATCATGAGTGATGGATGGACAGATCAGAGGAAGAGAACTTTAATAAATGTCCTTGTATCTTGTCCAGTAGGAACAATGTTTCTCAAATCAGTGGATGCCTTAGACAAGGTTAAGACTGCCCAACTTATTGTGAAATGATGGAGGAAGTCATTCAAGAAGTGGGAGAAGAACATGTTGTACAAATTGTCACCGACAATGTAGCTAATTATATGGTTGCTGGTAGACTTTTTGAGATTAGGCACCGCACTATTTTTTGGACCTCTTGTGCTACCCATTGCATAGATTTAATGCTTGAGGACATTGGTAAGATTCATTGGATACATGAGGTTGTGGAGAAGGCAAAATCCATAACCAAATACCTATGCAACCACACTATTGTCCTAAACACCATGAGAAAATACATTGAAGGTAAGGAAATTGTTTGACCTGTAGTGACTAGATTTGCAACAAATTTCGTAGCTTTGCAATTTGTGGTTGAACAAAAGATAAATTTGAAGAGGATGTTCTTGGGACCTGAGTGGATGGCATCTAAACATTCCAAGGCCCTTGAAGGCATTGAAATTGTTGCACTTTTGTTTAATGACGTTTTTGGAAAGATGTTGAAGAGATTATTGTTGTGACGGAGTCCCTTGTTAGAGTTCTTAGGTACTTCAAGTCTTTTAACTTTTTCTTTTTTTAAATTTCATTTCAAGCTTCTTTTTATTTTCAATGTGTCATATTTCTTTAAATTTGAAAGCTTGAACTTTCAGGATGGTTGATGGTGACAAACCCACTATGGGTTACATTTATGAGGCGATGGATCTCGCAAAGGAGGCCATCAAAAGAAGATATGGGGATGAGGAGACAAAGTATATGCCTCTTTGGGACATTATTGATGCACGTCAGGATAGGCAATTGCATTCCCCCTTACATGTTGTTGGGCATTTCTTAAACCCACAGTATTTTTATGATAAAAGCAAATTTAATGAGGATGGGGAGGTTGGAAAAGGACTTTTGACATGCATGGAAAGGTGCTTCCCTGATCCAGATTTTCAAAGTCATATCTTTTCCCAACTACAAGATTATAGGGTGCCAGCGAAATTATTTGCCTATACAAGAAAGGTCTAAGATGTTGCCAAGTACCCTTTGAGGCTTGAAGGCTTCATCAATTCATTAAATTTGTTTAAACTTTATTTTGTATGTTAAATGTTTTATTAAATTTTGTTGTCTTTTTAAGTTTTTACTATTTAGCATTTACTATTTACTATTTAGTACTTCTACTCACAAACCCTTGCCACTTGCTAGGTCTTTGGTGGAAAAACTTTGGTAGTGATACGCCAGATTTGAAGAGATTCGCTATTCGAATCTTAAACCAAGCATGCAGTGTTTCAGGTTGTGAGAGCAGCTGAAGCGTGTTTGAGAAAATGCATTCTAATAAGCGCAACCGATTGACACAAAAACGCTTAAATGACATTGTATTTGTCCATTACAATCTACGACTTTGCAACAAGCAAATACTAGGTGAGAGATCGAATTTGAAGGTTTCATAATCTGATTTTTTAAAGTTCAAAGTCAAACTTTAATTCACATTTCAATGTCTCATGATAATGACAGGTTTGGATCATTCACAATTGACCTTGAAGAGATAGATCTGCAAACTACAAATGCAGCAGATTGGGTCCAATTAGAGGAGGCTCCTCTTTTTAGCCTACATGTCTTGGAGAACTTTGAGAGTCAAGCAAGCGAAGGAGTGGGAGGAATCGCTTCTAGTTCACACTCTTAAGAGTCTTAGACTCTTAGTTACTGATTTTTTTTCTAATTAGTATGTAGTTTTTTGTAAAATTTTAGAAGCAAATGCTTCTGGTTTTATGTAGTCACTGGTTAGGAGTCAGGACTCAGTACTGTCGATCATGTTTGGACTCATAACATATATGAGATACTTATTCATTCATGATATGTTGGACATCTATTGATATTATGCATTGTTTGAACATGGCTTTACTAAATATCAATGAAAAATGTTTTTTTTTTTTAATTCAATGTGTATATTTTTATTTATTGAATTCACCGAGTTTTTGCTGATTTTTTCCCAAGCCAATTAAAACTCTTCGCTCTTTTGCCTCGCCGATTTATTGTCGATTCCAAGTCTGGTAACATTGATAAATACCCTTACCAAATATGATATGTTTTCCTTGTTTTTCCCTTGGATAAGTGGCTGTAAGTAAACAAATTCCTTACCGTTTTGTACTTTCAGACCTGCAAAATTGTCAAAAGACATAAAATTATATCTCCCACGTGTGGCTTGCGAATGTCTCGACTCGCCTTTGAAGTGAAAGTTGACCCACAATGCCCACTTCTTTAGCCCAACGACTTGCCTTTTTACCTCAAACAGCTAGCTTTAATCACCTTTTCACTCCCACATGTCGGTTAAGGAACTTTGACTAGCCATGCTATGACATGAGATGAAGAGTGTTTTGTTAAGAAAGAAAAGTGATTGGCTTTTAGAGGCCAACGTTTACCTTTGAATAGCCAATGCCTAGCTTTGACCAATTTTAACCTTAGACATGCCTTCACCATCTTACTATCTCCCATGTGCTAGCTTGAACTTGCTTGTGTGGCTTGAGAAGACCAACAGTGATAATCCTTTGAGGTTGAATACATTTGCATGGGTGGTAGAAAGCCTTTTAGCTCACATGCAACGTAAAATGTATTTGCCACCTCTTTACTCATGTACTTCATACCATTGACCCCCTTTAGAGCTTCAAATAACCTCTTTTTGCCAAAATTTCAACGTGGCATGTTAAGTATGCCTTTTGATGAACATTTTGAGTCATTGTTGAATTTTGGTCCCAGAAGCCCTATGCATTGGGATCTGCATAACGCCCCATAAAACTTGGAATGTTGTGATCTGTGAAATTGCCATGTTGACAAATTGAATTATATTGTACCATGGCCAAGGAGATGGATATAGACTCTATATGGCACATAAACATGTGGAAAGGACTTGGGTGCACTTAGACCACAGGCTAGATAAGTGCTACATAATGCAATCACCCCTACAAATCAATGGCTCCCCTAAACCATGTCTCCAAATAGATCCATTTCATGGCCTCCAATCCTATCCATTAGGAAGGGACTTAAGAATGGAGACTAAAGGGACCATGCATGGCCAATTATAAGAGGGCTAGAATACCATATACATGATCATCACATGGCCTATACAAGGCTTTGAGACTTGCATCTAATTGGACTTATAATGGTGTTGTCCATTAAAAAAATAGGGTACCTCCCAAGAGGTAATAGGAACCAATATGAGTAACTAACAACAACCAAACAAAAGATAAGAAAATGAGTAAGGGAATGATGGCAAGTGTAAAGTATGAATAACATGGACACACTACTATAATCAAAGCCTACTATTTGTGCACGTCCTAGATAGTGAAAGAAAAGTTCTGAGGGTCACATTGGATCATAAGCAAATGATAAAACCAAGGTAAAATGAGGGAACAATTATACATTCAAAGCGTCATGATCTATTATCCAGTCTCAAGCAATGATCATAGTAGAATGCCAAAAACATTAAATGAAAGCACTTGTATACACAAATGGTTAATGTACCTCACGATAAATGACCCCACCTTCATCAGATGAATAGGTTATTCAACTGGACAAACTGACCATATAGTGGGCATGAGACATTTGAGGCTCTACTATTTGTGGATCATAATGAGGTGGCTAGCTGTAAATCTGCATCTTAGGATAAAAAATTTCTCCTAGGGTTAGCCGTGTATATGGATGGGTAACGAATTTCAAAATATCTCCAAATCACTACAATTTTGCAAACACCAAATGCTTACAAATGCTTAATGTGCATGTGTGAGGGAAACAAAGAGGGGATGTCCAAATATATAAGATTGTTTTAGGGTTTAGGGAGTTGGGTGTGGGAGGGGAAGCTTAGGTTTTTTTTTTGTTTATTGTTTATATTTTCCATTTTTTCTTTAGTGGTTCCAAGCTAGTTTAGATTGAAATTGGTGGAATTGGCTCATTCAAGTGATTCCATTATGAACTAGTGAATGATCTGGTTTGTTTGCAATTAGGGTCAAACTCACCTAAAGATAGGGTTTAATCCTTTGGAGACTTGGAGATTAAGGTTTTGAGATGAAACTGTATGTTGTGCTTGTTGAAGAGAAGAAGAAGAAGAAGAAGCGACATCTTGCCTTGGAGAACATGCTTGTGTGATGCTAGTGGATCTCCTTGGTTGTGAGGTAGGGTTTTCATTGTTTTCCCTAGCTAGGGTTTTGGAAAGCTAGATGATTGTACTAGGCTTGGGATAAGGTTATGGTATGTACATAAACTTCAAATTTATGCATATTAATAAAGATTCCAGCTTTCCAATACTCATGTAATTGCAAATTTGATTATCAGCCATCTCTTTTTTCATGGTTTTTAATTTCCAACTCGTGTATTGTTGATTTGACATAAGTTTAAGGCTACAATTGTTAAGTGATTTAACATTTATAGTGAAGAAGATATGGTAGATTTGCTACTGTATTTACAGCTGTCATAAGTGATTTTCAGATATCTTTTATGCATAATAAGATTTCCCTAGTGGGTTAAAATTTATTGGCACACTTTGGTATCTTTTCTCTTGAATTGTGTAGTGGATTGGGGTTTTAAAGAGGTGAAATATTGTCTGTCGTTATTGCTGTTTTAGTTATATTTTATAGCATCCATAATGCTGAAAATTCACAGGGTCAAGAACTGGGAAACCTCTAGTAAGAGGTGAAATTTCAAAGTTGTCCATTCAAAGAAATTTCTACATAGCCAAACATAAACTCTCCACTTTACTTATTATGACATATTTGATTCGAAGTTGAGGGAGCGGGTCGTTGAGCGGCGAACCCTAGCCATCTTGGCCCCCTGGTTCGTGCCTTCACGCTCTTCCTTTGTCGGGGTTTTTCCTCTTTTGCAGGTCGATCGTCGATGCTTTGACTAGGGCGTTGTTTGGTGTGGTTGGATGTCTGTGGCAGTCAGTTTGCATGCATTGGGCTTTCGCCAATGTCTTGTCTTGGTCCAGGTTGTGTTCCCTCTTGTTTCACCGAGTTGTGTCGTTGTTCTCTTCCCTTTACTGTCGTTTATGCCTTTGGTTTGGTGTTGCCTATGTTGTTGACCTACAAAAAGGATGTCGTAGGTTTCCTGTGGGGATTTTTAGCCTCTTTTTATTGTTATGGGCTTTGGCCTTGTCTTTTATGGCTCGACAATTTCTTCTATTTTGGTGCGGGTTATCGTCGTTCCATGCTGCGGGGTCGCCACCATCTTTCTTGTTGGGGATTCGTGGCTGTCTTGGTCCCTTCTCAGATTCGTTCAGGGTTTTGCTATGCTTCCATGGAAATTATGTTGGTTGGCCCCGCGCCATTTTATCTTCAAGTTTTCTCTGCTGGATTTTATTGACCTATTATTGTAATGTTTTCGATGCTCATTTTTTGGTTTTCTGGTGCTCCCTTTGGGGCTTCCTCAGTGGGCCTATGTACCTTATCTTTGGTTTTTTTAACAGTTATGTGGCCTTGGTTTTTTGGCCCCTAGGGTTTTCTGTTTGTCTTAATGTAATGCTTTCTTCCATGCCTTGTTTGGCGAATGTTTCCTGAAATGCACCTATGCATATACAAAATGTAATTTTATTCTTCTTCTTAGATCTATAAAATTACGCGTCAATTTTCTAGGGAAAAAAAACTCTCCACTTTGGAAGCCTTAACTATTGCATTAAACTAGTCCTTTGTATTAGTCAAATTAATTGATTCTAGGAAAGTTGGCTTATATATATATATATATATATATAAGAATCAGGTTCTTGTACAAATCACTCCATGAGTTCTCATCACCTGATCCTGAGTCCCATAGACATTTCACACACCGTTAATGGACAGGTACTTGCCGTTAAGGCTGGTAAGAGGGCCAAAGAAATCCATTGTTGCCACAAACATCAGATGCTCTTATCATCTAGGTTCTAACCATTTCTAAATGAAAGTTATTATATGGAATGTCGATACTATATGTAGAGCTTTATAGCTCAAAGGGTACTTCTAGTCTTGTGTTCTGACAAGAAAAACCTTGATTTGCCTCGTTACGAGCTTGCATTCGACATGCAAAGTGTGCAAGTGAGTTCCCCGCATGTTAATGTAATGTGCATGTAAGGCAAGCTAAATTTATGACTTGTACTTGAGTTAAAGTAGAGAAAGCTAAAGATAAGATAGTTAACTAAAGTAATGTCACTTATCTTTGGTTAACTTGACGAGCTAATTTTGGCCATCAATCTTAGCTTAGGAATGTTATAAATTGGTCCTAATGTGAGGTGCTAAGACACAACAGTAGCACAAGATTGAGACATGATTCTCAATGAGCGTGTACTAGGTCCGAGAGAGTGCAGTGAGGTTGGTGATCAGTATTGTATTTTCTTAGCTAGGCCATTATCCCTGGTACGGGAGCTCAAGTAAGTTTCGTGATTAATTTATTAATGACACACTATTGATTGGGCATAAATATGTTTGTGTATGTAATTCAAATCGAGTTTTTGCTTCCGCTATATTTTATGTTTTTGGAATTTGGCCATGTATTCATTCAGTAATTAATTGCAAGGAACCGAACACTTAGTGTTGGGATCGGAAAGTCTAACATGGTATGAGAGCAAAAACTCTGAATTGATCTCGAAATCATAGGAAGCCGAGTTCGTATTGGATCGTCGAAGCTAGTTTTGCTCAAATTAGACAAATGGGATTTATTTTTTAAGGGGCCAAGAGGAATTTTTTTTTTTTACAAGCGAAATTTTGGCTATAATAAATTGTTGAAGTGTTTGAGCAGTGGGCAACAATTTCGAGCGATGGACAGCAGGCTCGGACTATAGGCCTGGACAATGTGCAGAAGGTGAAAAGTTAGTAGTTGTTCAGTTTGACAATGATGGCTATTGGGCTACGTTACAAGGACAAGTTGGACAACGTAGGAAATTTTAGCCTATGGAAGGAGCAAATTGTTCCGTTATTTGAGGAGCAGGAGTTGTGGGATATCGTGGAGAAGACTGTCCCAATTCCTGCAGATCCTATGCAGTTGGTTGTGTTTAATAAGATAAACGTGAATGCCAAGAGAATAATCATAGACTCCATTAGAGACCATGTTATACCTCATGTAATGGGGAAGAAGTATGCCTATGAGATGTGGACATCCTTAACCAAGTTGTACCAAGTACAAGCCAAAACAAGAAGGTGTGGGAGGAGAAATTGAGAAACGCCAAAATGTATGAAGCTGACACAATTGCATCATACATAACCATGATCACTCGGATTAGAGGTGATTTGGCAACAGTGGGGGAAACTATTGATAGTGAAGAGTTGGTCAGATCAACCTTGAGTGGCTTTCCTCCAAAGTGGGATGCCTTTGTTGATGGGATCGTCACACGGGAGAATCTATCCATTTGGGATAGATTGTGGGATGACCTCGTACGTGAGGAGACAAGGAGACATTCCAAAATTGCAAGCCATCATGATGGAAAGGATGATGAGAATTTTGCTTATACTGAAAAGAGAAAATGTACAGTAAAGGGGAGTGGGGGATCTGCTTCCTTAAAGGACATAAGCAAAGTGAAGTGCTTTATGTGTCACAAGACTGGTCATTATTGGAGGCAGTGTCCACACAAGGAGGAGGAGGAGGATCAAGTAGCTACATTAGCATCAACTGAGGTTGATGCCTTTACAAAGAAATTTGAGAAGGAATTTTCTCTAGTTGCATATGTTTCTAACAATAGCATTGTTGTGTATGAGGATATTGGGTTATGGCTAATGGAAAGTAGAGCATCTGGTCACATGAGAAGGATGAGGACAGTGTTATGCAGTGTTTCGGAGACAGACTCAAATTGGCATGTGAGTTGTGGAGCTAGCACCATGCATGCAATGAAGGGGGTTGGATGTGTCAAATTCCAGCTAGAGTTAGGAGGATTTCTAGAGGTGACAGGGATGTCGTTTGTTCCAAGGTTGATGGTACACATGCTCTCAATTTTAGCCATGGAGGATGTTGGATATGGAGTTCTGTTTCAAGATGGATAGGTACTTCTATATTCAGAGGAAGCGGCCTTGGATGCGGCTGTAATGCTTGGCATCATACAGAGACAGTCATACAGTTTGTTGGGACAACCTGTGGGTATATCCAAGGGGATCTTGTATACAAAATCAGTTTCACTTGCTAAGAGGGAGAAGGTGGTGAGGAAGAGTGATTCTTCAGGTACTGCCAAGAACCTCAACTGGTATGATATGACATTGGTTGATGCTCAGGAGCAGGATTCTTGTAGCATGGTTGGATGTGACAGGTCTCAGCTCAGGTAGTAGGACTGGCTTCAGTGTTAGAGGGAGCAACTACAAATACTAAGATGGGCTTGGAGACAAATTCAAGTGGAGGAAGTTCTTCCAAAAGTACCTCCCTCGCTAAGAGGGAGTGTTGAGCTTTATAGCTCGAAAGGTGCTTCTAGCCTTGTGTCTTGACTAGAAGAACCTTGATTTGACTCGTTAGGAGCTTGCATTCGACATGCAAAGTGTGCAAGTGAGTTGCGTGCATGTTGATGTGATGTGCATGTAAGGCAAGCTAAATTTATGACTTGTACTTGAGTTAAACTAGAAAAAGCTAAACATAGGATAGTTAACTAAAGTAATGTCACTTATCTTCAGTTAACTTGACGAGCTAATTTTGGCCGTCAATCTTAGCTTAGGAAAGTTATAAATTGAGTCTAATGTGAGGTGCTAAGACACAATAGTAGCACAAGATTGAGAGAGGATTCTCGGTGAGTGTGTGTTGGGTCCGAGAGTGCAGTGAAGTTGATGATCATTATTGTATTTTCTAAACTAGGCCATTATCCTTGGTACAGGAACCTGTTGAAGGAAATGTAACTAGATTCGGTCTTCATAAATGTACTTTTGATATTTGTATTTATTCAAGAAAAGAAATATTATTTTGTAATATATGTCAATGAGTTTCTTGCTCATTGAAATAGGTGTAGCACATGTTAAAGTGCTATAGGTGAGTCAAATAGTCAAAAGAAAATGTTGAAGACCTTAAGGGCGTGTTACACCATGTATGTTTATATATTAGAGTCAAGAGAATACCTCCAAGCAAAGTCAACAAGTCTCTTCCATGCAACAATACCTATGAAAGAATCAATCTAAATTATAAATGTCTAGTCGGCTTGCAGTCTTCTAGTCGGCCTAAAAGGAGGGACAATCCTCTATATATAGAGGTTGTCCACTCCATTACAACGTCAAGTAAGCACATCTGAAATCTGCGAAGAGAAGGCACAAGGAAAGGGTAGAAAGGAGCGAAGAAAGGGTCTCCAAGTGCAGCGAAGAAGAAGGGTACACAACCAAGCTCAAGAGGATTGTTTCTAGGGCAAGCCGCAGTCACATGTGCGAAGATAAAGAGGGTATCTCTGTTGTCTTAGCAACCCTCCAACACAGTCACACATATCTCATTGGTTGGGCTAGAAAAGTAGGCCTATAAGGCCTCTCACTCAAGCGAAAAGGAAGCACACTCAAGCGAAGAAGAAAGGAGGACCTCCACACAAGAACCTTGAAGGAATCCCCTCACACGTGCGAAGAAACAGTGATACACTGCTATCAGACCTGCATCTACACCTCAAGAAGGGGCTCTGTTGGAGGAAGGATAAACTACTATTCATATGTAAAGGAATCAACCAAAGAATAAAGAGGAATATCTCTTATAGAAGATACCTAACAAAGACTAACATCAGTTGCCGGAAGAAGGACGAAGTGCCAAGAGAAGGAAGACTAAGTATCAAGGACCAAAGGGTAGAAAGGAGGAAGGACTTGACTTGTGCTTGGAGGACATTCTAGTCAGGGGTCTAGGGTTTGGCATTGATCAATAAGAAGCTTCAGTAAGAGAAATTTACTCAAAGGTTTCCCTCTCAAGAGAAGAGAGATTTTGGCCCTGGCAGACAGCCAACATCTTGTGTTCTTGTTCTTATGGTTTGGTAGCAGCTTGATGAAGTACCCACATATGCATTAATAAGAAGAAGATTAAGCTAACAAGAAAAGTAAAAAGACTTCACAAATTCTTATCTAGTCAAGAAGAATCACACTACACCTAATTGCCCTAGATTCTTCAACATGGTATCAAAGCTAAGGTAACATATCAAGGAAAGGGCAACTCAAGAACACTCGTCAAGGAAAGGACATCTACAAAAGTTGAAGCATCAAGCCAAGAAGTCTCTATCACATCAAGGACAAGAATGTCTCTCATCTATCATTCATCAGGGGAGACTACAAAGCTAGAAGAAGAGCCTTATATAAAGGCACCTACAAAGAAGAGCAAATCAAAGAGGGACCGACATCAAGCCACAAATCATCAAGCAAGCCCACTTGGAGAAAACATCTTGAGGAACATCAAGGTTCAAGGAAAGCAAGCCATCAAGACTTTAAGGAGACAAGAAGTCAACTACATTTCAAAATCTATCAAGTATATGTCCCCTTCTGAATATACATCAATGTCTTTTTGCAAGGAAAGCAACAAATTGGTAGGTACCAATAACTTTCTTGCATGGAAGAAGAGGATTGATTTACTTCTCAAGGAGAATGAACTCCTACAACACATAAAATGGAATGTTACTATTCCTGCTAAGGAACAAACTCAAGCCTTAGCCAAGTATAATAAGGATGAGACAAGAGCTCAAAGGACTCTAATAGAATCTATCAAGGACTCTCTCATTCCTTATGTCTCCAAATTTGAAACATCAAAGGAAATCTATGATAAACTAGTAGAGCTATTCTCGGTGACCACAGCTGGAGAAGTGATATCTCTAAGAAATGAATTGTACAAGATGAAGATATCAAAGGAAGGAATAGCTCCCTACTTCATGAAGATCTCTGAGATGAGGGATCAACTTCAAGAGCTAGGGGAAGTCGTGTCCAACAAAGAAATGACAATTGTAGTACTCATTGCTCTACCTGAGGATTGGGGCAACTTCACATCAAGCATATATGCCAAGAAGGAAGCTACCACACTAAGTGAAACGCGGTCTCTATGTAAAACAGAGGAAATCATACTCAAAGTCAAGGAAGATGTGGGATCAAAGGAGCAAGCATTTGCTACTCTGGCCAAGAGAAAGGGAAAATTTGGCTAATTTGGTCCACGAAGAACAAACAACAAAGATATGCCCAAAATCCAATGCTATGGATGCCAAGAATATGGACACTACAAAAGGAATTGTCCTAAAATTAAGAAGGATGTCAAAAACAAAAGAAAGAGGGAAGAAGCTCACATGGCTCAAAAGGTGAAAGAAGAAGAAAAGAAGCAAAAGAAGGAAGATCTTCTGGATCTCTGCTATGACTAAGTCAAACTCTTTACCTAAAGTCTTCTTTCAAAGTTTTGAGTAGGATAGGAGCATGTAGGAATAGAATAAAATTGCATGGCTAGAAACCTCTTCTAAAATCTAGAAGCCTAAAGTACATAGAGTTCTAGAAACGCATGTAGAAAGAGCATTTATAAATGAGAACAAAAATTCATGGTTAGAAATATCTTCAAGAATATAGGAGCATGATAGGTATAGCTCAAGATATTCATGTAGAAGGAGCATACCTAGAATAGGACCTCATCCACAATGAAAGAAAATTGATCATGATTAAGAATATTAGAAGACCTCCATCATCAAAAGGAAAGAAAACATTTGCAGGGTAAGGGTCTTCAAGATCCTATGATGGAATCTTCAAAAGAAGATTCATAAACAAAAGAAAATGTCTCATTGGGAATCCCATTCATGGGATTCAAGAAAAGGATGATATGCAAGCACGCTAAGATGAAGCAAGAAGGACCACACCAAGGACAACCAAATGAAGCTAAGATGAGGTATGTATGCATCAAAGTTTAGTCATGTTATTATATCTATATCATTGAGTCATGGAATAGTTCTATGACATGATCTAGTATGAAAGAATCTCTTTCACCAATGACATGCTCGAAGGCATGTACTACAATGCAGTGAAGGTTAACAAAAGCAAATACTCACATGAGTATAAGATTTTTGACTAAGAAGCAAGTGAAGAAGAAATGTTGACTAGTCCTAGAAGCTAGCAATGAAGAAGTGCTCTCACAAGGAGCAGAAGGTGGTTCACCTATCTATCCATGAAGAAGCAAATGAAAAAAGAGATCAAGCATGTGAAGAACACCATTATCACAAAGAATCACTATTTGGCAAAGATACTTTGAAGACATCTCCCGAAAGAAGGCATGACAACTCTAACAAAGGAAAAAAAAAGTCAAAGGACCCTTGACACCTATGAAGGCCTTGGAGATATGAAAGGTGTAGATAACTAATTTTACTCTACGAAGATGTCATGATGAAGAAGCCATCCAACAAAAGCACCATTTAATGTTGAAGCAATATCAGGATGAAGTCATGAAGGGCTACTAGATCAAAGCATGGGAACAAGCAAGTACAAAGAAGCATCCCTGTGAAGAGTAGTTCGAAGCATAAATGAGATGACAAGAAGGCCACTTTCCACGAAGGAAGTTATGCCATGACTAACCAGGAAGGAAAGTGATCAATGGATGGTGCCCTACCAGGAAGAAGTTCGAACAAAGACTTCATGATATCAAAGGAAGGAAGGAGATCAAGCAATTGAAGGACCCACGAAGAAGAAGTTGTTGATAAATGGACAAGTCCCTAGCTAAGAGGGAGTTATAACAAGTTCCCAATTACAAAGGAACATGGACAAGTACCTTGTTAGAGGATACTTGGGCATGTCTTCCTCACTTGAGAGGAAGTGATAGACACAATATTCTTGTCTTCACTTGGGAAGAAAGAATAGGAGGACTGGGTAATCATCTGGCATTTGTTACTCTTTGAGGATGCGTAGGGCATCCAAGACAAGAGTAGGCAAGGGGACAAATATTCTTTAAGGGCTGAGAACCCAAGATAAGAATAGTCCTAGAAGGTGGGTATGTACCTTGAGAGACAATGACTAAGGTGTCTATAAGTCATTGGTCTCACCAACATTGTGCTATGATCTATTGAGAGATAGAGTTGTCAGTCAAGGCCTTACTGTGGAAACAATGTTGGTTATTATGATGCTATAACAGATGGATTGCAAATCAGGTTTCTCTTATGTGAATTCTTCAAGATTGAAACATAGCCAAACACCTTGTAATGTTGTATGAATACCTCCCTAGTTAAGAGGGAGCGTTGAAGGAAATGTAACTAGGTTCAGTCTTCATAAATGTACTTTTGATATTTGTACTTATTCAAGAAAAGAAATATTATTTTTATAATATATGTCAATGAGTTTCTTGCTCATTGAAATAGGTGTAGCACATGTTAAAGTGCTATAGGTGAGTCAAATAGTCAAAAGAAAATGTTGAAGACCTTAAGGACATGTTACACCATGTATTTTTATATATTAGAGCCAAGAGAATACCTCCAAGCAAAGTCAACAAGTCTCTACCATGCAACGACACCTACAAAAGAAGTAATCCGAATCATAAATGTCTAGTCAGCCTGCAGTCTTCTAGTCGGCCTAAAAGGAGGGACAGTCCTCTATATATAGAGGTTGTCCACTCCATTACAACGTCAAGTAAGCACCTCTAAAATCTGCGAAGAGAAGGCACAAGGAAAGGGTAGAAAAGAGCGAAGAAAGGGTCTCCGAGTGCAGCGAAGAAGAAGAGTACACAACCAAGCTCAAGAGGATTGTTTCTAGGGCAAGCCGCAGTCACATGTGCGAAGATAAAGAGGGTATCTCTGTTGTCTTAGGATCCCTCCACCACAGTCACACATATCTCATTGGTTGGGCTAGAAAAGTAGGCCTATAAGGCCTCTCACTCAAGCGAAAAGGAAGCACACTCAAGCGAAGAAGAAAGGAGGACCTCCACACAAGAACCTTGAAGGAATCCCCTCACACATGCGAAGAAACAGTGATACACCGCTGTCATATCAGACCTGCATCTACATCTCAAGAAGGGGCTCGGTTGGAGGAAGGATAAAGTGCTCTTCATATGTAAAGGAATCTACCAAAGAATAAAGAGGAATATCTCTTATAGATGATACCTAACAAACACTAATAGGACGAAGTGCCGGAAGAAGGAAGACTAAGTGTTGGGGAACAAAGTGCAGAAAGGAGGAAGGACTTGACTTGTGCTTGGAGGACATTCTAGTCAGAGATCTAGGGTTTGGCATTGATCAATAAGAAGCTTCAATAAGAGAAACTTACTAAAGGGTTTTTCTCTCAAGAGAAGAGAGGTTTTGGCCCTCGCAGAGAGCCAACATCTTGTGTTCTTGTTCTTATGGTTTTGGTAGCATTTTGATGAAGTACAGACACATGCATTAATAAGAATAAAAAGATTAAGCTAACAAGAAAAGTAAAAAGACTTCACAAATTGTTATCTAGTCAAAAAGAATCACACTACACCTAATTGCCCTAGATTCTTCAACAGAACCCAAGTAAGTTTCGTGATTAATTTATTAATGAAGAACTGTTGATTGGGTAGAAATATGTTTGTGTATGTGATTCAGATCAAGTTTTTGCTTCCGCTATATTTTATGTGTTGGGAATCTGGCCGTGTATTCATTCAGTGATTAATCGTTGGGAACCGAATACTGAGTGTTGGGTTCTGAAAGTATAACATGGTATCAGAGCCACTTTCACTTTACTTTGGAAGCCTTAACTGTTGCATTAAACTAGTCATCTGTATTAGTCAAACTAATTAATTCTGGGAAAGTTGGCTTGTATATATATATATATATATATATATATATAAGAATCAGGTTTCTGTAGAAATCCCTCTATGAGTTCCCATCACATGATCCTGAGTCCCATAGACATTTCACGCAACATTACTGGAAAGGTACCTTCCTTTAAGCCTGTGAAGAGGGCCAAAGAAACACATTGTTGCCACAATCATCAGATGCTTTTGTTGTCTAGGTTCTAACCATTTCTATATCCAAGTTATTATACGGAATAGATGATCTCCTCCTCGACACATTATAAAGTAGTATGCATAGAACTTTTCAATAATAGACATGATAAATAGGTATGAGGAGATGGATACACCCATCCAAACCTTCTACCTCAAACTATTGCAAGCACAAGAGCTGTAGGAACAATCCTAACATAAAAGTAATAATATATGGAAGTAGAGTATTGAAGGATATTGAGCCGAGATACGTCTATTCAACAAATATTTTTGAGAATAATATATGCCATCGAGATGGAAATATTGCTTAAATAACGATAGCTTTGAAGACATGGAAACATAACTTAGAACATTCTAATAAATGTGTCACTAGTAAACAAGAGTATGATTGTAGTGAGAACAAAAATAATGCAAAACATGAAACAATAGAAGAGCAAGGGTGTAAAGAACAGAAAAGAACAAAATACAAAGAGAAGAAATACCAAATAAGCCTGAATTTGCGGCAAGTGCTGAGATGTCCAGTGACTTTGGCCAGATTTAGATGGTTTCCAGTTTTCTTTATACAATTATCAACTGATGTCAGTTTCTGTCTGCCAATCACATAGAAATGGTGTGTTGGCCCAATCAATATCTGGAGCTAATTCAGCAATTAATATAACGTGCCACAGTAAATATAAAGGACAATCACCCAATAAAAAATTGAATATAATAATGTTTCCTTTGGTGGGTGAAATGGTAAGCTAGCAGATTTGATGTTGGCTAAAAGTTAAAATTAAGACTAAATACTCTTGTAGATATTTTGGGATTCGAAACCTTAGTTCACTCTACTCGTGTGGCTTATTATCTTATCAAATCGCAGCCATTATCCATCTCCACCAAAGGGATATTACGAAATGTTAATATTTCAATATTATATGCCTTACAATAACAAATCATATAGTTGTGGTTGCTGTATGACACACAGTACTAATGAGTGATTAGGAAAGGCCGTGAATTAGAACAAATAATTAAATGGGTTCAATTGGTTATGGAGAAAATATGGCATTTTATACATCAAATGAGGGATCTTTAAATTGAATTTCATTATTGTGTTGACATTTTTGGGGATTTTTTATTTATTGTTGGCAAATCTGGTGTGTTGTGAATCATTGAAGGTCTGATATGTATAACCTTGTGTATGCAGTTACTCGCAACAGGATCAACAGATAAGATGGTAAGCCAGAAAACCAATCCAACTTTGTGTCTGTTCATTTTTAGACATCTTTTTCTGCTCCGAGCATATAAACTGCGTTTTTTCTGAAGTTTGTTCTTCATAAAAGTGGTTGTTATTGATATTTATAGGAGATAGAGTTATACTCTTTGGGACAGGTTTACACAAATTGACATATAAGTAGTTTGGTCAGTTTAGTAGCTTAGGAGAAAAAAAAATATTGTATAAGAATCATTCCATCTGATCTTGTCTGCTATGTCTTCTATGAAGTTGTTGGAAGAGCAATTTGATTTCCCCTGTTTTTCTTATAGGAACTTGTACCAACCTAACTTCCCCTCGTTTTTTTCTTCTCTTTCAACTTTGAAGATTGAAATTATTTGTTTTCTTGAAGTGATTGAATGGAAACTTCGAAAGCGTGAATGCCAGTTTATAGTCATCAAAATATTTTCTGCCGTACTTCCACTTATCCTGGGCACCAGATTTGTTGGCCAGGTGTAAAGTTGTATATTTTTCCTTTTTTTTCGTATTTTTGTCTCGTTTCTTATAATATACACTTCACCGTGCATTCTTTAATCGATCGGCTCTAGGCCCCTTATAATCCCCGTTCATTGTTACCCATGAAATTTTTCCATTTCATTTCTCTTCAACCAATATAAATATTAAATATACATAAGTTATATGAACGCATATTTCTATGCTAGTTTTTTGCTTACTGTGTTAAACTGTGATCCCTTCTCATCATTTTTTCTGTGAATCCAGGTAAAGTTGTGGGATATAACAAATAATCAGCCTTCATGCATTGCCTCAACAAATCCAAATGTTGTGAGTGTTAGCGTAACTTGACTTCGCATCCATAAATATTGGAGCCTTTTAACTTTTTTCTTGCACAACTGCCAAAGTTCTCTTGCATAAATTTGCTGATTGCTAATCACCCAGGATAAATGTTTGCAGGGAGCTGTGTTTTCTGCAGCTTTTTCAAAAAACAGTCCGTTCTTACTTGCTACTGGAGGCTCAAAGGGAATTTTGCATGTGAGAATCTCTTAGACCATCCCTGTATTTTCCTCGACAGTCCTTGGAATCATAAACATATATATTTTGTTTTATTGCAACCCACAGGAATGAAGTTTCTTAAACTTTCTTGAACTTTCCTCAGATTGCTGAGTTGGATATTAGTCTGTTAACTAACATTTATTTCCCTTTCTCCTATTACAGGTTTGGGATACCCTAGATAATTCTGAAGTCGCGAGAAGATTTGGAAAGTTCAGACCACAGAATTGAACTTTCATATTTCTATTCAGTTTTGTTCGAAGAATAATATCGATAAAATTTATTTTCATATTCTCCAGAGGTGGGATTGTGTATTATAATGTGTTAATACTTGGTCATTTATTTGCGGCTTTTGTTGGCACATTGTTTTGCACATTGCTAAATTTCTACGAGCCTTCGGGGACAAGTGTCTAACTGTCCCATCAGTAACATTTCTCGAAGTTTTGCTAAAAGTTAATGTTCTCATAGGTCATTCATTGGAGTTGTTTCGTATGTACGCTGTGCCGTAGTAAAATTCTTTCACGCTTCATTTTGAGTATTTTGTTTTTTTTATCGTCTCCTTACTAGCTCTATTACATGTGATGATGCGGGACTGAGTTTCCTTGGACTAATCAAGTTCAAGCAAGTGTAAATAAACGAAGATTCTGCAATGTATTATCAATGATATGAATGATAAACAGACAAACTGAGGATGAGGGCACTACTTCAAAACTTGGGATTTTGGGAGGTAGTGAAAGGGTTTAGCTACATGTGTATGAACAATCTCAACAACTCCATGTAATCTGTAACCTTAAAAATCTCAGTTCCAGAATAAAATCTGCAAAAACTTTCAGTTCAAAAACTAAGAACACAAAGATTCCCCAAGTCATTACTTGTAAGGGTCACTATCATTACTAATTCACCCATTGGGAGAACATACAAACATTAACCAAAACTATGTCTCATTACTGAACCTTTGTTCATGACAATACAATGCCAGTGTAAAATGTGCAAAACATCCGGTTAAAACTAAGAACACATATTACCCAAGTCATTACTAGTAAGGGTGCCCATCATTACTAATTCGCCCCTTGGGAATACAAACATTAACCAAAGCAGGTTTTATCTACTGAATCCTTTAACTAGCTCATACTCATTTACAATCTTATTAATATTTTATTTGCCTAATCCCTGTATAGATACAGCTTGTATTTGACATACAAATTTTTATTTATGTATTTATTTATTTTTTATGTCGTTGATGGACCCCAAAGATCAATGACCGCTACGTCTACGGAATATTTGTATCAGGCAGATCAACCCGAAGGGATCACTTCCTACCGGCTCAACCATGGAGCCTAACCTTGAGAGTGTCAAGAGAATTAAATCTGTGACATCTCAATAGCAAAAGTGCTTTAACCACAAGGACTCGACCTTCTAAATTAACCCTCGGGGCTATTTGACATACAAATATTAACTAAAACGGGTTTATAATTACTGAACCCTCAAAGCAACACATATTCCTTTACAATTTTTTTGATGGTTTATTTGCCTTATCCTTGTATACGTAAGGCTTGTCCTCTCCTCATGCCATACATATGTGAAATGATTGATTAGTTTTTATCAAAGCTTCTTTTAAACTCTATTATTAGGCAATATGTAGAAGCTTTAATATAAATAAAGCTTCTTTTAAACTCTGTTATTAGGCAATATGTAGAAGCTTTAATATAAAAATCAGTTTTTCTAAAGTGGCATCCAAAATCAAGTACAAAACTAGGGCTGATTAACACCAAAACACCCCCATCATGAAATGACAGATAGTCACTAGTGCACATAAAATAATATGGGTTTTCTTAAGCCAAAACACATTGAGAAATCCTAGTCACAAAAGTAAATAAGTGCACAAGCTTGAACAAGAAAGCTCCCAAAACACCCCATCATGTCGTGAAAGTCACAAGCATATTCAAAAAGTAACATGGCATTTTGAAGCCAAACCATCATGGTCATAAGTATGAACAAGGGCGGAAGCACAACAATAGAGCAGTGGTCAACAACCATGTTGGCTTTGTGTGGGCTTGTAACCAAAGGTTTGGCATAATGAGTACAATGGAATCCCACCCATTAGTAGAGGGTGCAAGGGGCTCGGGTCTCTTCAAAATTGTCAATGCCAATGTGAAGAATTGTTTGCCTCCTATGGAGGTCTTGAGGTCTAGATGTCTTGTGGTATGGCTAATTGACTTTTGTCATTAGTCTTGTTGCAAGACCAATTTGGAGCATGCCTATGGTCACCAAGGCTATGTCATGTTACATTAGACATTATTAGTGTGCACCTTTTAGGCCATGAAGAGAACACAAGTACCAAATAAGTTTTGAGGGACACTCTCACTCAGCTCAAAATAAGGATGATCCATCTAGTAAGGGTGAAAGTTTGCCCCCTTTTGAGTCACCAACAGGGACTTCTAGGGGGCATGGTTTTCCTTGAATAACAGTGATGAGTCAGCCTGCATTTGTAGATAGCAACCAATGATGGTTGTCCTCACTGTTGGTTTGACAATTTAGTTATGATGGGTTTTTCCCAATGTGTAAAAACCATAAATATATCTTAATCTCATATATGGTTGGAAGGGCTCAAATTCTTGGCTAGGCTCAAGCTTGTATGTTTTGAGAAATACAAATTCTTTGCATTTTAGAGAGATTTTATGTTTGATAAATTTCAAATCAAAATGGATCCAGTGTCAATAATTCCACAAAGTGCTCATTAGATTAAAACCAGTAAAATAATAGACCATAAAAAATGTGGCAAAATAATATAGTGGAACCAATAATTAATTGATGCATGAAGACATAAACCACTGCCATGAAAAAATGACATAAAAACATGTTGGCTTCAAGTGCAATATTGCAAGAGACAAAATAATGAAATATATAGTGAAATTTAGAACTCTAGTTTGTTTATATAGAGAGAGAGTGTGTGTTTCAAGTATTTAATGTTTTAAGCAATGTATCACAATGTCTACATTGATTAATACTAAAAAAATCAAATAGGAATTTTGGTATTTTTTCTTATTCATTTAGTTTATCATTTTTATAATAAACTAATCAAATTATGTCAAAATGAAAAAAAACAATTAAAAACATTAAGTTAGAGCAACAGATCCTCTAATACAATTATGTATTCAATGTACTAAAAGTCGCAAAATAATAAAGATGGTGGTATCAATAGTCAATTGGCCCATGAAAACATAAACAACCCCCATTAAAAGAGAACATAAAAATGCTAACTAGATGGAAAAAATGTAATTCTTATTTTAAAGTGAGAGCTTGTGATAATAATGCAAAATGTCGATTGTATTAAAAGTTGCAAAATAATTAATATATTGGAACTGAAATTAAGTTAGCCCGTGAAAGCAAAGAGCTCCTTGATGGGAAAAGTACATAAAACTGTTGACCAAAAGGCCAAATTTCTAGCCATAAGACAATGATAGAAAAAATTGAAGCTCATCTAATCAAGGTATATATTATTTTGTTAATTTAACATTATGTGTTTTGTATTCAAATGATCACTATTTTAAATGAGTTACGGTATTGTCTATACTGATAAACCAAATTCATCAAATCAATGAGAAGTTGTATATTCTTATTTCCTCAATTTGCTATCATTAATAATGGTAGTATACTAATAATTACGGTGTACAAAACTATAATACGTGAGGGTTATTGATAGGGGTGTCTAGTGTTGGAAAGTCAAAGTAGTTGTAGGTCAAGGGTGATTTTCCTTAGCTTGATAATGACTTGTGAAGTTTGTTGTCTTCTTTATAATTATTTTAGTTCTCCATCAAGCAATTACCAAAATGAAAATACAAGAGACAAAAAGACACCAAGTGTAGGCTCCACACCAGGACAAAACCCCACTGCTTGGGGAAAACCCAAACTATCTCCCCCTTATAGAATTAGATCAAAGATGAGACTTCTCAAGACCTAATGACTAAGCCAAACCACCTTCTAGCTACAAGTCTTCTCAAGTCAACAAAAGAGATGTCACTTCCTTACTGCAATTTCCAAGCCTTTGAGATACCATTGCAATTCTTGGTCCTCTGTAATACTTTATGATATTTGGAATACAATTGCAACTTTAACTAGAACTTTGGATCATTGCCACTGGATTGCAACTTCGGATCACTGCAACTTGACTATAATTTCGATCATTGCAACTTGACTGTAATTTCAGATCATTGCAACTATGGATCTTTGCCATAACTTTGGGTCGTTGCAACTTAACTGTAATTTCGGATCAGTGAGTGGATCACTAAACCTTTCATTGGAATGTTTGGATTCCTTCACTCTGAGCAGACTTGAACGTTTCAGTCCTAGGTTCATAATTTTATATGTATTAAGGTCTTCCTTTCTACTTATGCCAGTCACTGCATCTTATTATCGAACTGCATAGATGTTCTCTCCAAAAGGATTTGAGTCCTTTATATATATATATATGCATATGCTTCTCTTTCCATCAAATAGACTAGAAACTAGGCCAACTTGCGCAGGATCTAGGCCAAAATGAAGGGTGATCTTGAGGCCGACTTGTAGAGCTTCTTATTGGTCATCCTGAAATGCATCTTAGAGTTGACTTGTAGCTAGGGGTCTAGTTGACCTTTTATAAACAAAATGAAAATATACCCAAGAGGGTCTTACAAATTAAATTGACCCTTTATGAAAATTCCTAAAGGCATGCAATGGATGCCATGACCTACTTGACCAATGATACAATTATGAAAACAATGGTTTATAAATAAATAGTTTTCTTATGTTATTTACATCATATTCATAATTATGAAGATCGAACCTAGTTAGTTTTCCAACACTCTCTCTTAACTAGGGAGGTATTAATAATGACTCAACAGATCTATCTCAAATTGAAATATTCTCATAAGAAGGGATCCAGATTGATAAGCATCACTCATCATGGCCAGCATTGTCACATTACCCAAGGCCTTGACAAGTACACTCTATCTCTCACAAGATCAAAGCACAATGGTGGGAGCCATTACATAAGACACCATATTGCCTCATCATGGTACATACTCCACCTATGTTACCCAAAGTAATCCTACCACTAGACCATTCTTATCCAAGTCCATCTGACTTAAGATTTTCATCTTAATCCATCACATTGCATGACTCCAAGAATGTATGTCCAAGATGCTTATTCAGTCCAACATTCTCCTTATCCATGTTCAAGTACTTGACCTAGGACATCAGTGATAACCCATCATAGTACTTGACATAAAGAGAACCAAACAAGTCATCATTCTCCCTATATGTGATGCATGCACTAGAATTATTGTTGTTAGTCTTTGTCTAGGACATGACACGGGGAGAACCAATGTCCATCCATATTCCCTCTCAAACAATGAGGATATCCTTATTCTCCTTTTAATCAGAGAATAGATTTTGCTCGTATTCAAGGAGACTCATTTTACTCCCTCACAAACCTAGAGAAGATTCTTGACTTCGCAACCACAAGTCCTCTTACTTGTCTTTCATAAAAACACCTACCATCAATTCTTTGAATGGCTCCCTTTTTTCCTTTGCATCTCACTGTACATAACATGCTTCCTTTCATGGGTCATGGAGCCATCTTCTTACAATAGGTTCTAGTTCAACCATCTTGCTCATCACTTTTGTCTCGACTTTATTACTAAAGGCATTCTATTGAACCTTCCCAGACTTCAAGTTGATCATAGCTTCCTTGTGGAAGCGATTTCCCTTCTAGACCTTTAGGTTATCTTCTCAAATTGCTACCTTTCAATCCCAAGATGAGCACATCTTGATTTTCATAAATGTAGTTACCAAATGTTGGGCTTTCCCTTAACATTGAACTTGCCTCAATTGTCATCATGTATACTTGCAACATATTTCCAGGTAGCAAAAACAACATTTTTAACAAGATAACCAATAATAGATATTAACATCAGACTTACCTCACCATGATAGTCTTCATCAAAAAAGTATCAACATTCGCATGGTCCACCTCTATATGAATCTACATTTATCATAGTGCCCAAGGATCCAACTTGATTACCAAGTTACCATTCCTTCCATTCACCATGTTCTTCATGGCATAAGAACAACATATCTTTCTTTATTATGTACCTGCAACTTTCACTGACAAGTACCACCGAGAAAAATATACAAGTACAAGAACGCGATTATGATTTTGACAATCTAGGGATTCCATGGAATCTTAGAGAGGGAGAACTCCTAGGGTTTTCAAATCCAAGCCCTAGTTCTTTGATATTTCCTATGGTTTGAATTTCAAATCTAATTTTACGCTTACTAGGGTTTTCCATTTTTACCCTAGACTACCTACAAACCCTAGAGACCAAAGGCTAGGGTTTTAATGAGGGATCAAATTGATTAGGGATAAGGTATCCCTTTTGACTAGGATTTCTAAGTACCAACTAAGGTTTTACAAAATCCTAGATACCAACGACCTTCAACAAGATGAAGACTGCAAACCCTAGGACCAAACATGTCCCAAATCCCTAATATATTTTATACAAAAACAGTTATACGTCCTTAAGGACCACATATGTTAGTCCTCCATGACTATTGGAAGCTTGTTGCAAAGTCTTCATCACATTTCAAGGTAATGTCACTTCTATTCTTCAAAATAATTCTTCTAAGCATGTCTTCAAGTTGGATTATTTTCTAACCCCTTATGTTGCAAACTAATCATCATTCTAATAAAAGAGATCCTTGACTTCTTCCTTCTACTTCTTTGAGGGTTCTTCTGTTGGAAACGCTGAGAGGGGGGTGAATCAGTATTTCTTAGCAATTAGCACTTTTTAATCTTTTTCAAAGCATCAGTTAATCTTCAATTATTATTATTGTTCTTCTTCAGATGATCATAAACAATAATCAGCAGTAGACAACACCATACAACAATGCAGAAAGATAAAATAGAGGACACAAATATATTTAGGTGGAAACCCCCCTCCGGGTCAAAAACCACCGAACACTTCTTTAGTAATTATCTTCTCCTTGTTAAAAGAAAATTTAGTACATCAAGATTTCAGCTACAACCGAGGGAGGCGTCAACCCCCTAATTCATAGGCTATAACCTGTAGGACGCTACTAGACCCTAATATCATGTTGCAATCAGAAGGACGCCCCAACGCCCTATAGATTAGGCCACAACCTGATGAGTGCCCCAATGCTTTGTTTACCAGTTGCTGTCGGAAAGGATGTTTCACTGCCATGTTAGTTTATCAGCCACAACTGAATGGATGCCACAATGCCCTGTGCAAGCCACAACTTGCCCTAGCATGACACTGCCACCCTAAAGTATTCTCAGGCCACAACCTGAAGGTGACTCCAATCACTTAGAAGAGTCAGTAGATCACGTTTCACAATTTTCACCCTAGATCCCATGTACTCTGAATCAATGTAGAATAGTTGTAAGAAATATGTAGACTAAATATTGAATCCTAGTAGACACTAATTGTTCCCACAAATTTATTACTGCACAATGCTACACATCAAGCTATCATTGTTCAACTGCACATCACTGTCACTACAAACTATATATCATTGTCACTACAAATCACTGCACAATTGTTGGTTGTCATTGCATGTCACTACTCATGAATGAATAGTCATCAATGCACAAACATTGTCATTGCACACATAGATCACATTTGTCGGTTGCCACTGCACTGAGCTGCTCACGAATGAATAAGCATCAAGACTCAATATATCATGCTGCCAAACTATGTGTGAATTCAATCAGCTCATATGATGTTATTGTCATTGTTACAATCATTTTCATTTCACTATTCAATGTATCAAGTCACTAAATTTGTATCAGTTCCCCAAAGATTTGTTATCACTGCTATAATATATTATACAGTCTCATGCCATAGATTATCAAACCAAGGTTCAAACTTAAGTTTGTCTTTAACATTCCACTGTAAAAAAAAATCTATCAATGTCACTTGTAGATAACATCCACTTCCATTCATTTAATAAGTCAAAATCAAAGTGTCAATAGTTGAGTCTTATTCAAAGAATTAAGTCAAGTTTAAGGTGTTACCTGGAATATGAATATTACTTTCATATCACTATAAGGTCAAAGTCAGACATCATAGAAATCTCACTAAGTTAATCACTACTTTAAGGTATTAAACAATTGTCAAAGTCGTGTGAATGTTTAAGTCAAAGTCAAATTCAAACATCTCATTGTAGAATGTTTACTATGTCACTACTACTAAAAAGTCAAACATTTTCACTATGTCAATCAATGTTTTTAAACAAATTTCATGCATATATATGACAGGTCCACTAGTTATGTTAAGTCAATTCATACTTCAATTTGTCAAGAAAAAGTCATGTTCTTATGTTAATGTGTCAATGTGTCACTTGTTGTCCCATCACTAGATCATTAGATAAGGACAGTGCAAGTCCTAACAGGTTGTTAAGGAAAATGTCACAATAATGTCAATTGTCATGTTACTAGTGAGGTTCATCATATGCTTAGTTGTTGCATTCAAGTCTGTGTACACTCTAGTTGTCTCAACAATGTTCACTGACATAAGGCCGTGTCAATGGACCAATGTCAACTCAGCTCTAACTAACTGTAAGACATACATTAGTCATTGTTGTCTTAAATTATATTTTAGGTGTCATGTCATTGGGACAGTTACAAGAGTTTTTCACAACATGTCAAGTCAATTTAGGTCAATGGATCATGTCAATACGTTGTCACACAAATATTGTCATGATAATTTCCTAGTCTAGTTGTCAAGTTTATACACAAAAGTTGTTGTCACACGTGCATGTCTATATTCAGAATTACAATGTCTCAAACAAGTGATACTGGAATTATTGCTTCATGCCTTCAAAATTATACGATAGGTATGCAACATAGACTACCTGGCTTGGTGCACAAAAGTCAACCTTAATGGATGCAATTCAAACCATATAAATGCACCCAAAAGACTACAACAGTTAGGCCTTCTCAACATGTTGTTCCTCAGGGCTTGCATAGATATGATGCCCTTAGATATAACTGTTACAAGTCTACTAATCATTCATTTCAGCAAAACGTTGAATAGTCCATAACCCAATCTATAAACCAAGTCCAAAATCTTCCTAGATCACTTAAAATATTCTTCTTTATATTGTGCACAGTCCTTTACTCCGACTCAAGAGCCGATATTTTTAGGACAGAAGGATGCAAATAGTCGAATTAGGTAGAGAGACCTAAAAGAAATTTGTAAGAAGGCCTAACAAGAGAACAGGCTTGCGTTTATTTTAGGATGGTGAGGTTGACAGTTGTAGAGCAACTTGGAAGAAAGGTCTAGGCTTCTTGTGACCAAACCCTAATACCCTAGCCACAGGGTTCTACATAAAATAATGAATTCTCGTCCAAATTCAATCAAAACAATCAACATAAATTCTTACCTTGAAGTTCGAGTGGAGGAAGAAAATTTTTAATTCAATTAACAAGTAATCCACTTCGATAGCTACCTCAAGGAGATCCTTCGTTGTCTTATTTCAGGAGGCCGAAAATTACAAAGAAAGACCACCAAAAATTTCAGAGAAAGATCTTGATAAATCAATGTGTTTTGAGAGGCTTTAAGGTCTCCTTTTATAGAGTTTAGATGGACTTCATAAGTGGTCATTATAAGACAAGGAAAGGGATTCATGAAGGAGTTATAACATTAAAATTTTAATTAAGTCATGTCTTGTGTGTTAAGTAAGAGAGGTCGTGAGCCTTATGAGTGAGAAAGGTCGTGAGCCTTATGAGTAAAAGATATTAGCCTTTACAATATAAAGGATACCTTTTGTAAAAAAAAATATTTAATACTCTTCCTAAGATTCCTTAAGGTATGGTTAATTTATTTTATAAGTACTATAAATTTGTTTATTTAAGCTCTAAGGAATTTGTACAATAACCCTCTTTGGTGCGTTTATAAGTGACACATGACGGTATTACGTCAATGATTGATTTATTATCTTTGGTTTTGAATTTATGTAATTTATATGGGGTGAGATTACAGTGATAAAAAATGTCATATGTTGACAACCATAGGAGGAGGTGTCATGTCACTACCCCTGGGGTTTTAGCCAAAAGACTGGGCAAAAACTGGGGTCACAAACTTCAATTGTGAATATTTCTCAAACCGGAGACCTCTAGGGGCGTACCACATATCAACAGAAACATTTTTACAAGAATCCAATGACATAGATCTTTGACCCAAACTCAATGATTTAACCTGTCAAAAACCCTCGACATAGTCGCGGAACATCCTGAGTCTAGGGAACCCAAACCCTAGGACTTGGGTTTTTAGCCATCCAACAGTATCGCTGCCATCTTGATGTAATCCGACAATTGCTAAGAAACGTTCATTAACCATTTGACATCAATGACTAATGTTTTTGATCAAATTCGAACTTAGTCAACTCCATGGGTTGACATCAATGACAACACCATCCAACAATCTCCTCCTTCATCATTGATGGCAACACATGTACTCCTCCTGTGAGTACAACTCCCCCTGCCTTCATGCTTCACCTCCTTCTCGAGATTTCAATTTCCTTCTCATGTTTTTTTTTTCTCTCCCCCTTTGACATTAATGGAAAAGGGTTATTCCCCCTAAGAATTTGCTTGCTTCATGTGGACCTGTTATCTTCCTGTGCTCCCCATAATGAGAAAACTCTTGTAATAGTCTATCAATGACAATCCTTGTGGACATGTTCCTTGAAGAGAAGCTTTCCTTTGTGAACCTTTAATTCTTCAACTATTCTGCTCCCTGTGAACTTGTTATGAAATTTCCATCTTGTTCAAACTATATGTTTGTCATTCGTAGACTTGTGCCATGTACTGTTGCATATACTCCCCCTCTACAAACTTCAAGGAGTCAACAAGTTGGATTGTTCAAAATAGTGAGTCGCCTAATGGGCCATCTTGACTTGAATCAGTATCTGAAGCAACTTCCAATTCCTCATGACCTTTTTCTTTTACGAATCCTGAAAGCATAACTGTTGAAACTTTCTTATCTGCTTGGTCTTCCTGTACCTGTTTCCTTTTCCATATATTCTTGTTCCTGCAATCTCGAGCCATGTGCCCATCGTTATGACACTTGAAGCACTAAATGTTGTCCATAGGTTATTCCATCTTATATTTATTGCACTTAAAACATTCAATGTTTGGCCCATCTAGCATGTATTCTTTTCTGACAAAATCATCGTGGAACCTGTCTCGTGATCCTGTAAACTTGCTTCTAGGGTTTTGCAGATAATGATTGTACCTGTCAAAAACTTCACAATCCCTAGCCATATGTTCATAGTTAGCACATTAAAAGTAATAACCATCAAATGAATGTGCGTACCTGGATAATTCATTTGGAGATGGTAGTCCTTGATAACTGTACCTATCAACAACTTTCCAATCTCTAGCCATATGTCCAAATTTAGCACATGAAAAACAATAACCATTAAATAAACAAACATATTAGAAGATTTTTCATTCTTCTTTGAAGGCAGTGTTGTAGTCTATTTTTTCCCTTTATCCTTGATTTCTTTGGCATCATTCTTCGGAGTTACAACATTCTCCTTTGGTTCAATCGTCTTCTTGATCTCACTCTACAAATATGTGGAGCTTGTACCTTCATCAATTTGAGCCTTCCCTGTTCTTTTTGCTAATTCTTTATTTATCCTGTCCATAACCTGTAAATGGTCCTTTTTTTTTAGCTTGTTGATCTCATTAAGTTCTACATCAAGTTCTTATTTATTTTGAGCAAGATCTTCTGGAAACCATCTTTTCAAGATCTCCCTTCCTTTTTCTGCCTCCTCAACCTGTAGCTTGAGAAGAGTGGACTTCTCTACTTCTCTGTTGAGATCCTGTATTTGTTCCTTCTGCTCCTCATGTTCAATCCTAAGCCTGCTTAGTTCAGTTGAAGAGGTTTCCAATTCCTTTTTTTTTGGTCAATTGCAGATATGTATCTTTGATCAAATTCCTTCCTTTTAATTTCTACTTCTTGCATCTGTTGTTTGAGCCTGCTAATCTCTGCAAACGTTGTGTTGAGTTCTTGTTGCTTCTATTGGACTTCTCTCTTGAGGTCTTGTGTCTCTGTATTATTGACTTCTTCCAATTGAGTTCTAAGGTTGCTAATCATCTTCTCAGACTCTTCATTTTCTTTTATGAGTTCTTTTGTCATCTTCAATTTTGCTTCCAAAAGTCTTGTCTTTTCCTTTTGACTTTTGAGTTCCTTTATCACCTTGATCACTTGATTTTGAAACTTTGTCTTACTCATTTCTCCCATTTTTTCATCATAATTAGAAGGATATGAATTTTCAATAACATCTTGACCTGATTGCTTTATTGAATAAAGATTATGAAACTTTTCCCAAAGAGCTTTAGCTTTTGAACATTAACCAACTTTTGTTTTCACAGAATTTGGAAAAACATTCAAAATTACATTCATGGCCTTTGAATTGTACCTTTTAGCTTCATCGGTATATGTTTCTCCAGAAACAATTGATTCCCATACTTCATGTGCCTGCAAATGTACTTCCATCGCATATCCAGTAATTATCTGCATCAAAATCAGGGGTTGGTACACAATACTCACTTTCTTCATATTTTGTTGTACCTGTACCTTCCTTTGAAATCCTTGCACCCTGCTTCTTTGAATTTCCCATCTCTATGCTCTGAAAACTACCTTCCAGTTGTTAAGTTGTTACTAAAGGAACCAAGCTCCAATACCAATTGTTGGAAATACTGAGAGGGGGGTGAATCAATATTTCTTAGCAATTAACACTTTTTAATCTTTTTCAGAGCATTAGTTAGTCTTCAGTTATTATTATTGTTCTTCTTCTTCATATGATCATAAACAATAATAAACGGTAGACAACACCATACAACAATGCAGAAAGATAAAATAGAGGACACAAAGATTTTTAGGTGGAAAACCCTCTCCGGGTCAAAAACCATTGAACGCTTCTTTAGTAATTGTCTTTTCCATGTTAAAATAAAATTGATTACATCAAGATTTCAGCTACAACTGAGGGAGGTTTCAACCCCCTAATTCACAGACTATAACTTTTAGGACGCTACTGGACCCTAATATCTTGTTGGAACCAGAAGGACGCCCCAACGCCCTGTAGATTAGGCAACAACCTGATGAGTGTCACAATGCTCTGTTTACCAACTATTATTGGAAAGGATGCTTCATTGCCTTGTTAGTTTATCAGCCACAACGCCCTGTGCAAGCCACAACTTACCCTAGAACCACCCTACCACCCTGAAGTGTTCTTGGGCCACAATCTGAAGGTGACTCCAATCACCCAGAAGAGTTGGTAGATCACGTTTCACAATTTTCACACTGGATCCCCTATACTCGGAATCAATGTAGAATAATTGTAAGAAAGATGTAGACTAAATGTCAAATACTTGTAGACATTGATCATTGTTTCCACAAACTGATTACTGCATAATGTTACACATCAAGCTATCATTGTTCAACTGCACATCACTGTCATTGCACACTATATCATTGTCACTACAAATCATTGCATAATTGTTGGTTGTCACTGCATGTCACTGCTCATGAATGAATAGTCATCAATGCACAACCACTGTCATTGCACGCATAGATCACTACACATCAATTGGCTGCCACTACACTAAGCTACTCACAAATGAATAAGCATCAAGACTCAATACATCATGTTGCCAAACTGTGTGTCAAGTCAATCATCTCATCTGATGTTATTGTCATTGTCATGGTCATTTTCATTTCACTATTAAATGTATCAAGTCACTAATGTGTATCAATTCACCAAATGTTTGTTATCGTTGCTATAATATATTATATAGTCTCATGTCAAAGATTATCAAGTCAAGGTTCATACTTAAGTCTGTCATTAACATTCCACTATAAAAAAATAATCTTCCAATATCACTTCTTGGAGATAACATCAACTTCCATTCATTAATAATTCAAAATCAAAGTGTCAATAGTCGAGTCTTATTCAAGGAATTAAGTCAAGTTTAAGGTGTTACCTGGAATATGAATATTACTTTCATATCACTATAAGGTCAAAGTCAGACATCATAGAAATTTCACTAAGTTAATCACTACTTTAAGGTATCAAACAACTGTCAAGTTCATGTGAATGTATTAATTCAAAGTCAAATTCAAACATTTCATTGTAGAATGTTTACTACGTCATTACCACTAAAAGGTCAAACATTTTCATTGTGTCAATCAATGTTTTTAAGAAAATGTCATGCATCTATATTTCAGGTCCACTAGTTATGTTAAGTCAATCAATACTTGAATTTGTCAAGCAAAAGTCATGTTCTTATTTTAATGTGTCAATGTGTCACTTGTTGTCCCATCACCCATCATTGAATCATTAGACAAGGACAGTGCAAATCCTAACAGGTTGCTAAGGAAAATGTCGCAATAATGTCAACTATCATGTTACTAATCAGGTCCATCATATGCTTAGTTGTTTCATTCAAGTTTTTGTACACTCTAGTTGTCTCAAAAATGTTTAATGACATATGGCCATGTCAATGGACCAATGTCAACTAAGCTCTAACTAATTGTAAGACATACATTAGTCATTGTTGTCTTAAATTATATTTTAGGTGTCATGTCATTGGGAAAGTTACAAGAGTTGTTCACAACATGTCAAGTCAAGTTAGGTCAATGGATCATGTCAATATGTTGTCACACAAATATTTTCATGATAATGTCCTAATCTAGATGTCAAGTCTATACACAAAAGTTGTTGTCACACGTGCATGTCTATATTCAGAATTACAATGTCTCAAACAAGTGCTACTGGAATTGTTACTTCATGCCTTCAAAAGTATATGATAGGTATGCAACATGGACTACCTGGCTTGGTGCACAAAATTTGGTTGTAATGGATGCAAGTCAAACCATATAAATGCACCCAAAATAGTACAATAGTTAGGCCTTCTCAATGTGTTGTTCCTCGAGGCTTGCACAAATATGATGCCCTTAGATATAACTATTACAGGTCTACTAGTCCTTCAAGCTAGCAAAACATTGATATTCCATAATCGATCCATAAACCAAGTCCAAAAACTTCCTAGATCACTTAAAAAATTATGCTTTGTATTGTGCACCTTCACTCCTACTCAAGCGCTGAAATTTTTAGGACAGAAGGATTCCCTAGCAAAGCGCTGAATTATGTAGAGATATCTAAAAGAAATTTGCAAGAATTCCTAACAAGAGAACATGCCTGCAATTAGTTTAGGATGGTGAGGCTGAGGGTTGCAAAGCAACTTGGAATAAAGGTCAAGGCTTCTTGTGACCAACCCCTAATACCCTAGCCACGGGGTTCTACATAAAAGAATGAATGCCCAACCAAATTCAATCAAAGCAATCAACACAAATACTTACCTTGAAGGTCGAGTGTAGGAAGAAAAATTTCAGTCAATCAACAAGTAATCTGCTTCCCTAGTTGCCTCAAGGAGATCCTTCATTGTCTTATTTTAGGAGGCCGAAAATTGCAGAGAAATACCACTGAAAATTTCAGAGAAAGATCTTGATAAATCAATGTGTTTTGAGAGGCTTCAAGGCCTCCTTTTATAGAGTTTAGAGGGAATTCATAAGTGACTGTTATAGGACAAGGAAAGGGCTTCATGAAGGAGTTAAAGAATTAAAATTGTAATTAATTCATGTCTTGTGTGTTAAGTAAGAAAGGTCGTGAGCCTTATGAGTGAGAAAGGTCGTGAGTCTTATGAGTGAAAGATATTAGCCTCTACAATATGAGAGATAGGTTTTATAAAAAAAAAAAAAAAAAAAATTATACTCTTCCTAAGATTCCTTAAGGTATGGTTAATTTATTTTATAAATACTATAAATTTGTTTATTTAAGCTCTAAGGAATTTGTACACTAACCCTCTTTGGTGTGTTTTGTGGGTGAAACGTGAGTGTATTAAGTCAATGATTGATTTATTGTATTTGGTTTTGAAATTATGTAACTTATATGGGATGATATTGCAATCATAAAAAATGTCATATATTGACAACCGTAGGAGGAGGTGTCATGTCACTACCCCTGGGGGTTTTAGCCAAAAGACTGGGAAAAAACTAGGGTCACTAACTTCAATTGTGAATATATATCAAACTAGGAGACCTCTCGGGGCATACCGCATATCAACATAAACATCTTTTCGAGGAGAATATAATGACATTGATATCTGACCCAAACTCAATGATTTGACCCATCAAAAACCCTCGACAAAATCGGGCCACATCTTGAGTCCAAGGGACCCAAACCCTAGGACTTGGGTTTTAACCATCCAATAGTATAGTTTCCATCTTGATGTAATCTGACAATTACTAAGAAGAATTCATTATCCATTTGATGTCAATGACTTTTGTTTTTGGTCAAATTCAAACACATTCAACTCCATGGGTTGACATCAATGACAACACCATCCAACACCTTCATTTATAGTTGTTAAAGCTTCAAACCTTTCCTTTATTTTATTTTTCTTAGGATTCTTAGGACAATTTGCTTTGATGTGTCCATATTCATGACATCCAAAGCACTGAACTTTGGCCATTTCTCTAGATTTCTTTTTCTTTTTCTTGTCAAAAGTTCTTTTTCTAGATTATTCTATTGAACATTGAGCTCATAGTTCTTCAAATGATGGAGGTTCTTTTCTTGCAGATGTTGCTTGAAAATCCATCCCATTCCTTAGGTAGAGCATTAATTACTATTGTACTTAATTTTGAATCAGATATTTGATCACTAGTTTCTTGAAGTTAGTCTTTGATTTTTGATAGCTGCAAGAAGAAGGTAGATATAATATCTTTTGCAGACATTTTGATTGGTATAATTGAGTTCTTAAGGCAATCATGTGACCTGTTGTGTTGACTTAGTATAATTTTTCCAAAGTATCATATACTTATTTAGCTGTGGATAGTTCTGACACAAACTAATAAAGTGATCTTTAATAGACTCGGAGAATTGTTTGAGATTTGACTTCGCTTTTTTCATACTTTGCAACTTCTTCTTCATCTCCTGAATCTAGAACGAGGATCTTTCCAAGAACATACTTCATGACTTCGTTCTCTCTAAGGGCTAAGTCAATTCTCTTTGTCCATGCCTTGATTTGGATGCTCCTTCTAACTTATTTCTTTTGTTGCATGTATAAGTCATTAGATTAGACACAAGATCTTGGATGTAAACTCTTGTTTGAGGGATACCTTCTGCAACAATGATTTTTCTTAAGCTGCTAAAAAAGATGGACTTTTTTCTACTCTCTAGATGTGGTGTCCCTTCTTCACCTTATCTTTGATACCATGTTGGAATCTCAAAGTAGTTGTGGGTCAAGGGTGATTTTCCTTAGCTTGAAAATTACTTGTGAAGTTTTTTGTCTTCTTTATAATTATTTTAGTTATCTTCCATAAAGCAAATACTGAAATGAAAATACAAGAGACAAAAAGACACCAAGTGTAGGCTCCACACCAGGAAAAAATCCCAGTACTTGGGGAAAGCCCAAACAATCTCCTTATATAATTAGAACAAAGATGAGACTTCTCAAGACCCAATGACTAAGTCAAACCACCTTCTAGCTACAAGTCACCTCAAGTCAACAAAAGAGATGTCACTTCCTTACTCCCATTTCCAAGCCTTTGAGATACCACTGTAATTCTTTGTCCTCTGCAATACCTCTGTGATACTCGGAATACAGCTACAACTTTAACTACAACTTTGGATCATTGCAACTTCAGATCATTGCAAATTGGCTGTAATTTTGGATCACTGCAACTTAACTGTAATTTTAGATCACTGAACTTTGCCTGCAGATTCATATCACTAAACCTTTGAATGGAATGTTTGGATTCCTTAACTCTAAGGAGACTTAAACATTTTGGTCCTAGGAGTAGAATGTTATATGTATTAAGGTCTTCCTTTCTTCTTCTGCTAGTCATTGCTTCTTATTATCAAACTGCATAATTGTTTCTCCAAAAGCATCTAATTCTTTGATATAATATATATATATATAATATATATATATATATATGATTTCTTTCCATCGAGTATACTAGAAACTAGGTGGACTTGTAGAGCTTCTTATTTGTCGTCTTGAAGTGCATCTTAGAGTTGACTTGTAAATAGAGGTCTAGTTGACTTTTTGTAAACAAAATGACAATATACCCAAGAGGGTCTTACAAATGAAATTGACTCTTTATGGAAATTCCTAAAGGCATGCAATGGATGCCATGACCTATTTGACCAATGACATAAGCATGAAATCCATGCTTTATAAATAAATAATTTTCTTATGTTCTTTACATCATATTCATAATTATGAAGACCGAACCTAGTTACTTTTCCAACATCTAGAACAAGAAACCTACAAACAATTATTTTGCTTGAAACACTTAAATGTTAATTTGGGTGTCATGCTTTCAAAAACATCCCCAAAAGGAATTTACACATTTAATTGTTATAATAATTCTAACACTAGTTGTTTAGTGGATTATTATTTTATACTAATAAATTTCTACTATCTATTTTCTCAAACATCCATCCACTAATATGTATTCATCTTCAATGGCCCATTCATTCATTAACTCTATCAATGAAAAGGAAATCATAAATAATATCTCTGAGAAGGAATTCACAAAATAAAAACTATTCTTGAACAAATTAAACAAAAGGTAAAAGGGGGTGAATATCATGTGTTCAAATGGGGAATTGAAAAGGGGTTTGTTAGTTGATTTGATCTTGTCATTGTGCCTTGTAAGTACTAGCCTTTCTTGTTTCTGTTTCTTTATCAATTTTCCCATCAATTATTGACTTATGTATATATATGAAGAACAATTTATCATATCCTTAGGAAGATAGTAGATCTCATGTAAGAAAATGTATTTTCTTAGGATGTTGATTATCCATTTGTGGAAAAGTGGGGAGGAAGCATGCTCCCTAATGAGTTTTCCTCTCCCATGTCATGTGTATATTATCACGTGGTTTCCATGGTTGTTATGTCTGAAAATGGAAATAGGATCCCATGTAATTTTCATTGATAAGAGCACATAATTTGGGAAATCTTGCTTCTATAATTTAGGAGAAATTGGGATGTTTAGAAAGAAACCACGACTGAAATGTCCTTAACCAATTGAAGAAGACACCTTCAAACTTGCAAGATATTATTATTGGTCATTCATTGTTTTGTGTTACAAATACAATAAATGTAATCAACAATTAATGACTAATCATTAATCATTAATCAACATTCAATCAAGAGTCATAAGTCACACCTATTCACACTTATGACTAGTCATTTGTATATAAGTATATCATCATGAGAGCAATGTAATCATCACTTCATTTTTCAATTATCCAATATACATTTTTTATTGCAAATAAATTTTTCAAGCAAGATAAATAATAAATATGCTTACTTCATAAGAACCATAGCCATAATGTCCAAATCGATCACGGATGGGTCTAGGTTTTTCGTCACCATAAAATTCCATAATTGCCGTACATCATAACCACATAAATGATATGATTGAATGATTGTGTCCATACATCAATCCATGCACTTTTCTTTGTCAATTGTGCCTCCCATCTTCCAAATCCACAATAATATGTTGTTTGTCCATATTCTTATTGTTGTATGAATTGTACAAATTTTTAGTATGAATTTTTGTTTTCGTACAACCATACATGAATGGATACACAACAACCAATTTTCTAATCCATTGTACACTCCATTTTTATTTGGATCATACTTTCCATCATTGCCCCTTTTTTTATGCATTGTACGATTTTGTATGATTTCTTGCAGATAGTTCCATGCACCTAATTTTAATCATTGTCGTACATCGTTGTCACATATAAATAGTTGCCATATCATTTTTGTGGCATTGTTCCATTCCTTAATCAATCATATGATTCCACCATCCCTATGATTTCAATTAGATACAACCTTTTCCTATTGTACGTAATCATTTTTCTGTCATACAAACCATCCTACTATTATTGCGACCGATAATTATCAATCCATACTTCAACAATCCCATACACATATACCTAAGACAATTTTATTGGTATATATCTATACAGTGGTAGCCTTTAAATTTTGTTTCATATGTTGGCATCATTTCTATGTGAATTCCATACCATTTAATTTACACCAGATATTTGTACTATTGGCCCCACCCCTATTTTTTCCATTTTTTGGGGGGATTTTATATAGGGAATTAGGTTTGGGGTATAAAAGAAAAATTATTAAAATATAAACCCTTGGTTTGTAATGTCAATTTAGCATATGGATCAAATCCAACATTTATATAAAATAAATTACATTTAAAAGAAAATGTTTCATTACTTTATATACTTTGTATATATAGGAAGGAATTCAAAGATTTAAGAGTGAGTTCAATAAAGAAAAGGACCAACACCAACTCCAGGATGATTAATAATGATAATTTATATGTAAAATTTAATTGATGTAGAGATGAAGTCAATAACATAAGACATTGTCTGAGTAACATGGAAGAAAGGAAAAATTAGTTGAGTGATAAAATCGATAGATTATTGGAAAGGGAGAACAAAATCGATATGTTAATAGACAAAGGGAAGAAAATTGATAGATTATTGGAACTCTCCAAATAATTGGTGGAAAGAACAACAACAAAGGTACTTAATTATCATAGTAAAAGAATTAAATAATTAACCGAATAGGTTCATGCATTATTTGCAAAACCCTTAACCTTTCAAAGATTACCAATAGTCTAGAAGCATAAAATACAAGTGATCAAAGACATCAAGAAACGCTAGAAATAAAAAATTTAGATAGTATGCAAGGATAATTCAACATTTCAAAATTGGAATTATCAAAAAATTAGAAGAGGGTTACTAAAGTGTGATAGTAAGGACCGGGTAGAAAATGTCGTCTAGGTCAACAAAGTGGAGGAAATATTTGAATCAAATCCCCCTTCAAGTGAACGAGAAAAAATAATGGCAACCTCCAACAAATTAGCAAGAAAAACTTACAATTGGTTTCTATGGTGATCTAGAAAATGTGACACTTATTCCTTTCATTGGCAAAGCTTCACAAATGCCTTATTAAAAAGGTTCCATGATGAAGAAGATGATAACAAGAAGAACACATTTGTGCATCTTAAACAAAGAAAAAACATAAATGACCATACACTTGAATGAAATATTTTAGCAACAAGACAAAGTGGTTCACAGTTGAGCAATTGCTAAAAATGTATATTGTGGGTTGAAGGATTACACCCATAGTGAAATAAAATTTCTAAAGATGTTAGAAATTTGACAAAATTAATGGAATAAAAAGGAAAGTTCAATAGGCCATAATTCATAGGTTTAGAAAGATCAAAAAAATTTACAAATGAAAAATCAATAAATACTCTAAAGACTATTGATTTTTCCTAGTACTTCACAATTAGGTTTATGTCTAATCACGATCATAAACACATTGAAATACACACAACTCCAAGGACTTTGCACAGCGGAAATGTAATAGCAGTGAATCAACAAAGTATATAATATTTTGTAGACACAAAACTTGTTTATATTACAACTTTAATACAACAAACTTAGGGCTCTTGTAGCATGGATCATGGCCCTTACAACTAGCAATACAAGGAAAACTAGGGCTTAAAGTCAGCAACTTATGATCCTCAATGTGCTCACACAACAAGAACAAAAATAATGACTTACTTGGTGAAGGTGCACTTCACTTACATCCCTTTGGTCCTCTTGTCCTTGGTGTACCTATCAAGTCCTTTACCACCTCTCTCACAAAGATCTTGTTGCTTTGAAGTATTTGTAATCAATTACTCACAAGGGTCTCTTATCCTTCAAATTCACTTGCACAGCCAGCTCAACATACTATGCTTATCATAGTGAAGTGGTCTCTTCCAAACATTATATAACCAACCTTATATATACTTAGTCTCTCACAGTGGGTTAGTTCCTCCTACACCACTAAATAATAACTCTTCCAAACTCTATCCAAACACAATTTAGTGGATGTACCTTAACCAGACAGCCTTCTCACAGTGGTTTCGCCCTTCCAAACCACTGTATAATTATCCCAACAAACCCAACAACTCACAAGTGGGTAGGTTCCTTCCAAACCACTGTATATATGCCTTGTAACATTGTGTCTTATCCCATGTTCAAGGACAGACTTTTACAATTTAATCTCTGGAATCATATACATATAAAACAATACCACATACCTCTTCAATTTTCCTTTGCTAAATCTTGAATGGTCTCAGCCCTGTACTCACTATATTTAAGGCTTCTCAACCTTATTATAGGTTCCTGCAGCCACATCAAGGTATGTCCTTTCCTGCAACCACATCAGTATTCATGTCTATGTGGTCACCTCATGTTTTAGCCCATAAAATATTGTGCATGACCTTGAGGGAGCTCAGACCTCACTCTAGCAACTCCACATGCCTCACAGCTTCTTTATTCAATAGAAATAAGGGTCTTGACCCTATTCAATGGAACAAAATTAAGGTTGACCTCCTAGTAGAGATATCCCACAACCCTTATGCACGAAACCATAAGAAAAAACATATCAACCCTCCATAGCTCGGCCTACTTCAAATAAGAGAGATATTCATCCTTCTGTGCTCCAACTTAGCCTCCCACTTCTTCTTTTCATGATAGGCCTTCAGCCCATTCCACGATTCCTTCTTGCTAGTTGTAGAAGTCTCCTTACTCCCCACTGATCATGCACTCTTCTTGGGTTGCAGATTCTCCCTCTAAACCTACAAAATCCCACTCGAACTTGACTCATCCTAAGTCTCACGAACCTGCTTCTTCCCCTGAGCTATAGGCTTTCCCGTCAGCCTTATAGAACACTCTCCCTAACTCTAATGACTTCTTCATTAGAGTTAACTTAGATCCTCTCGGTCTGAGTATCGCTTTCTCATCTCCTAATATCACCTCAATCACTAAGATAGACAACACGCTATACTTGAGCTCTAGTATCCACAATACATCTTGGACTCATAGTAGCCCACCTGAATCCATCCTAAATGGCACAACACCTAGCCCTCTAATAGCTTTCTAACTCTTATCACCAACCTCCATGTGCAATTTTTGAGTCCCATTCAGTTAGAGACTCAAAAAAATTATTGTGAACTTGTCATAAGCTTCAATGCTACACTATCCACATACCATGCACCCTCGTCAATGGTACCTCGGAGAAATGAGAAACCAGAGCAAAGTATTCCTCGAGCCTTCTTGACAAGTCATCCAGCTCACCTAAAGATGTAGCAGCCACAACTATCTCCCTCTTCTTCTCATTATCTCCCATATTTTGTTGTGGACACTTACTCACATAATGACCATACTTGCCACATGTATAACACTTCACCTTTCTCAAGTCCTTATTTCTTTTTCCCTTCATCTTTCCTCCAAGAACCACATTATCTTCAATAAAATTATTCTTCTTATGAAGATCCTTGTCCTGCATTTCTTCTTGGATAAAGTCGCCCCATAACCTGTTCCAATCTAGAAACTTATCTCGAGTAACTATTCCTTTGATAAATGGCTTCCATTCCTCAAAGAAGCCCTTCAAAGCAGCCCTCACTAGCTCTAACTCTGGAATGTTATCTCTAATGGTAGCTAGTTCATCAGAAACTTGAGAAAGACTTGTCAAATACAAAGTCACACCTTCGTCATCCAACGTCTTGGTGCTATTCAACGTTTCTCTCAATACCAACAACCAATTCTCGTTCTGATTTTGGAACAAGTCTTGAATATCCTTCCTCGTGCAATGTTCTTCCTAATTAGATGAGGTATCAAGTGATCTTTTGACACCATCTGGGATGATGAGGTTAACCTTCGCATCTAACTCTTCATATGCTTCCAACTCCTTAGGGTCAGTTGGTGTTTGAATATCCTTGTCGAAAAACTCCTATATCTTGTTCACCAACAAGACCAACTTGATCCTTTCCTCCTAAGGACTATAGTTGGACAACTTTCATCATACCTCATACTAGTGACCAACATCACCATGTTGCTAGTCCTTCAACAACAAGGCAACCAACTCCCTCTTAATTTGTTCGTTGTGAACACTCTAATTCAGTTGTCCCTTCAAAGTAGCTATGATACCATGTTGATTGTTCCTAGTAATTCAAAATCGTGTCTATGTCTAATCATGATCATAAACACAGTAAAATACACACAAGTCCAAGCACTTTGCATAGCAGAAATGTTACATCTATGAATCAACAAAGTGCACAATATTTTGTAGACCCAAAAATTGTTTATATTAAAACATTAATACAATAGACTTAGGGCTCCCATAATAGGGATCATGGCCCTTACAATTAGCCCTAATACAATAAAAACTAGGGCTTGAGTTCAACAACTTAGGAGCCTCAATATACCCACACAACAAAAACAAATACAATGAATTACTTGTTGAAGGTTCACTTCATTTACAGCCCTTTGGTCCTCTTGTCCTTGGTGTACTTGGAAATTCCTTTGCCTCCTATCTCACAAAGATCTTGTTGCTCCACAGTATCTGCACTCAACTACTCACAAGGATTTATGCTCCTTCATATCCACTTGCACAATCAACTCAACATACTTTGCTTCTCACAGTGAAGTGGTCTCTTCTAAACATTGTATAATCAGCCTGCAATATACTCAGCCTCTCATAGTGGGTAAGCTCCTCCTACACCATTGTATAACAATTATTCCAAACTTTATCCAAACACAACTCAGTGGATAAACCTTAACTAGTCAACCTTCTCACAATGGTTTAGCCCTTCCGAACCACTGTATAATTATCCCAATAAACCCAACAAATCATAGTGGGTAGGCTCCTTCCAAACCAATATATATATGCCTTGTAACATGTTGTCATATCCCACATTCAAGGACAAACTTTCACCATTTAATCTTTGCAATCATATACATAGAAAACAATACCACATACCTCTTCAATTGCTCCTACTCAGTCTTGAAGGGTCTTGGCCTTGTACACACTATCTCTAAGGCAAAACCTTATAGAGACTCCCAAAAACCTTAAAATTCCAATATTTTTCAATGATAGCATTAAATATAAAATATAATGAATCCAAAAAACCTAAAAATTCAAACAATTTTCAGCCATAGGATTAAAGATAAATATCAGTACTTTGAAAAACCTTAAAATCTTCACATTTTTCAGCCATGGCATTAAAATATCACGACTCCAAAAAAACTTAAAATTGCAACATTTTTCAACCATGGAATTAAAACCAAATATCAAGAGTAAAAAACCTTAAAATAAATACCTAAATCAAAGTTTCATTATACTAAGAGTATTTTTTTAAATGCCAAATGTATAGTTTTTTTTTTTAAATCTTAGCCTAAGACAACTTGACACACTGCAATGACAATTTAAAAATCAATCATCAAATTGACATGCAATGGGGGCAAAATTGACCCATTGCAATAAAAACTTAAAAATCAACCTTGAAATTAACACACGGTGGAGGCGGACTTGATTCCTCATAACAAAACTTTAAAATAAACTATAGAATAGACACACCCTGGGTCAAGTTGCTAGTCAAGCATTGACATTGGCCTTAGAGCAAAAAAAACAAACAAACAAACAAAAACAAACAACAAAACAAAAAACCAAACAAACAAACAAAAACAAAAACAAAACAAAACAAAACAAGCATGCAAAAACAAAACAAAACAAGCAAACAAAAACAAAAGTTTAAAAATAAAAATAAAAATCAAACAAAAAAAATATTATTAATAAAAAAACCCAAAAAATCAAGCATAAAAAATTTATAAAAATAACCTATAAAGAGATAAAAAATAAAATAAAATATAAATAAGATCAGATCGCTTATATTTTAAGAAAAAATTAGGTGTTGACCGCTTTCAAGGCGTTAAACGCCATTCATAGTTTCAAGAAGTCAATCAAGCATCTCGTCAACCCTTCAAAAATGAAAGGGGTACTTACTCATGTGGGGCTCCCTATGTTGCTGAGATGGACCGATTTGTTAAATGAAGGATTTAAGAACATATAGCTTGAGATCAAGCATGATTAGTCTCATTTCTCAGCTCTAGGTAAACACACTAGGAAAAAAAGCACCACATTTGAAATGAAGACTGCAAGATCCTAGCCAAAATAGGGCACTATCATCATAGGAAGTTTAGATAAGTCATTGAGATTGAAAAGCGAAAGAGACATTTGAATAGAGATGACGATTGGAAGATTAACGGGAGCTTGTTTCTTGCCCTCTCTTCTAGTTTTTCTTCCTCCTATAGCAAAACCTTTTTATTTGCCCATTTTGTTAGCCTTCTCTTTTCTCTCTTTTGTTGGTTTTATTCTTCTCTAAATCTTTTATTTTATTCTTCCTCCAAATTGTCTTTTTATCTTTTTCATATTATGCCATTTTTCTCTTTATATATATATATATAATTTGGTATTAAATTAATTTATTTTATATTCTTACTTTCTTATTTGATTTGATTTTTTATTCAAATATATAATTACTCTTTTTATATGTTTTTCTTTTTAGCTATTATTTTACTATCTATTTATTATTTTTTTAAAATATATTTTTTTAATTTAACTCTTCACTTTCACTTCCCTTCCTTCTTATAATTGTAGGATTTTGTTACTATTTATTTCTATTTAATTTATTATTTATAATTAATATCTTTATATTCTTATATTCTATAATATATATTTCTTTTTTATATTATTATAATTTTATTTATTCTACTATTTTCAATTAATTCTTCAATAATTAATCTATTTTTATTTTATTTTTAACCTTTAATTATCTAACATATTTTTCTATTTTTGACTTTGCATTTCTCATCTATTTATTTTTCAAAGCTTGATCAGAGTTATTATTAGTGTCCTAAAAATAAGCCACACTTCCTAGTTCGAAACATTCGCTAAAAAAAGAAAAGAAAAAATATTAAGATGATTATGAAAATATTAGATCAAAATTTCTCTACTCATAAAAGCCTTAACTCTAAAAACATAATTAAAAATAATAATAATAACAAATAACAATTCAAAAAACAAAAAAAAAAATATTTAAAAGCAAACTAAATACTAATAAACAATCTAAGAATAATATTATTTATATTAACTATTAAATATATAAATTACCAAAAAAAATAAAACTATATACGATTAAAAATAAAATAAAAAAGTTGAGCATGATGAGGGATATTTGCCACGCCCTACCTAAGGCTTTTTAGTGCCGAGATGGGGTTGGCACATTGGTTCCAGGAATTTGCATGTTTGGGTAGTTGTCTATTCTGGGAATCGACGTGCTAGCCTCGCAGCAGCGCTAAAGGGTCACATGCAATGGCAGCTGGAGTGACGACCTACTCTAGCCACCCATGCCCATGACCCTTTAGCGTC
>APFE031098932.1:164190-178522 GCA_000404065.3 Pinus taeda
TTGTTTTAATTTTGTTTAACAAAGAAAATTGTTGTTATTTTTATGTGAGTCATATTTTTTGGAAAAAAAACTGAAATTGCTATCTTTTTTAGGTGTAAAATTCATAAAATTTGTTAATTTTTCTAACTTTTTTTTCGATTAAAAAAAAAAATTATTTGACATGTTATTTTTAGCGAAAAGGTCTCAACGTGTGCATTTTTCTATATGTGCGTGTGTGTGTGCGCAAATTATGTATTTTTTTTATGTGTTCAAAATTATTATTTTTATAGTGACAATTATTTTATAGTGTTGAAGTATTAATGAACGATACTTAAATATATAAATAATCCTAAATTCAAATTATTATTTTTATTATTTTTTTAAGTTTGCAAAAAAAATGAAAATTTCAATGTAAAATAATGTTGCAAAGAAAAACAAAAAACACAAACTTGAAAAACCCTTAAAAAACAAATGTCCCAGGGAGAAAAAGAAGAAGAAGAAGAAGCAACTCGAAAAATGGTTAAATAACCAACATTTAAAAAAAATTGCATATTTAAGACACAAGAAAATTTAAAATGTCAAAATTATGCCCTTGGGGAAAAAAATGGTTAATGCTACATCAACGCTTCCCAAAATCAGCATTAAAATCACCAACATTTAAAAAAATATATCCATACTTAATATATAATAAAATTTAAAGTGTCAAAAATAAGCCACAAAAAAGGGGGGTCAATATTGCATCAACAGTGTTTGAAATCGGCATGAAAATTACTAACATTTAAAAAAATTAGTTCGTACTTAATACATAAGACAATTTAAGTGTCAAAAATATGCACCAAAGCAAAAGGTTGATGCCACATCACACATTTCAAAATCAACATGAAAAATCATGATTTTTTGCGACCTTTAAAAAAATAAGAACTCAGTATATTTCTCGTTAAGTTGGTAACTTTGTTAAGCACAGACACAACATTAAGAAACTATATAATTCTAAAGCAGAGAAAGAATTAGACACATGTAGTAGTGACTCAGATGAAGAATGCTTGGAAGAAAATTGTAGTTCCATGTTGGTTGATTGATTTTGATGTTACCTTAATCTTGATATAGCCTTATTGCACATACATTCTTCTTTGAGGACCTCGGATCAAGGATTCGATTATTTTACTTTTATTATTAGTGGATGTGATAATAATTGTGATGTATCATTATGATGTTATTTTGGTTATGATGATGATGGTTGTAATGGACCTGTTTGATGACTACACGTAATCATGTTGATAAATTCATTATGTTGTCTTATTTACATAATCTTAGGACTAGCTTCTTGCTTACATTTAGTGATCATGTCATAATAATAATTTAGCATGTGTAATTATATCAATGACTAACATTATGCGCAGATACCACTAATGATTATTGAGTGTGGAAGGAGACCACTTTGATGCACCTGCATGTGATGAGTCAATGGCCTCTTGTTTGATTGATTACATACCACTGACACTAAAATTTAAATTTCTAATTAATATTTTTCTGTAACTACTGATGGCATGATAATAGTTGTAGGTATAGGTCAATTGCTTGGTTGAATGAATCACACATGGGTGATGGGGCTAAACAGGACATATGGAACTTCAAGGGGGGGTGGGACAATGTACCCGATTCCACCTACTAGCACTCCCACCATGACTTGGACTAGAAGGCATTGGGATACCTTCGCCTTGAGGTTCGCGATGTTGTGAGGGAAAATCATGGATTGGGCCACTCATGAGGATTTACTGGGGGCTTCACATCAAGGTGGATTCCTTGATCCCCATTTTCATTAGTCTCACCATAGAGCACAACACAAGATATGACAGTGGTCTCCATTGTTGCGCCTAGTTTTCCCCTCATAGTCACAGATGGATGAATGGTAAGCGGTGTGACCCCCTTGGGACATAGAAAATAAGTTCTTGAAGGGTACGACTAGCTTAGCACCCTTGGCATTAAGAAGAAAAAGTTGAAAGACAAGTAAGGGTTGATGATCATGTAATGATGTGCACTAATTCATATAATGTAGTAAGTGGGTTTTTGGAATTAAAATAATTAAATTAGAAGCAAACCTGGGGACAAGGAGAATATGTAGAATTATAAAAAAAAAAAAAAAATGAACCAAATAAGTAGTCTTTCCTTCCTTACTTTTGGAAAACCTTAGATATTTAATTTATAATTAAAATAACTCCTAAATATATAAGTTGTCTTATTAACAAAGGGGAAATGGAACATAGAGTTAAATTAGAAACATTAATCCAGTGATAATTTACTCTCATTGAGAGAAGAGAGTTGAGCATGAAATTAAAGAATAATGATATAAAATTAGAGAAATTGAGTTTCATGAGAGAACCTCCATGTGGCAAGATCGTAACACAAAGATCTTTAACTAAGACATTAACTTGAGAAAAAATAGTGAGTAGTTGGGGATCAAAATTTGAGACCTACCTATTGACTTAAGTTAATCAATACAAAATAGGGAGTATAAATTGGGATTAAGGGATAACTAGGAGAATAAATAAGGAAACATATGTGGGTGAGGGAAAATAACATTTTTAATTAGAAATCAAGTAAATAATTTTAGGAGAGCCTTAGTGATAGGCCAACACATGCATAGATGAATAATCATTTTTCTTTTGTTCACAGACCCTAGATATCGGTGAACTCTACATCCACAAAATATTTGTACTAGGAAGATCCACTCGAAGGGATCACTTCCTATCATCTCAACCACGAAGCCTAACCCCGAGGGTGTTGAGAGAATTGAACATGTGGCCTCTCAATAATAAAGGTGTTTTAATGACAAGAACTCAAACAATTGAGCTAACCCTCAAGACTAATGAATAATCAAATTATTGGATTAATGAAAATAATTGTTTTTGCATGAAGTGACAAGTGTCATCTCTGAAACCTTCTACAAAATAAGGTACAAGTTATTAGATAGGTACACTCTCATTCTCCCTATTGTTGGATGACTATCCTAATATTATTATGTATTTAGAGTGACTACTGAGTTTTATGGTCAGTTTGGTGGAAGTGGAGGTTATTTGATGGGAAATTTTTGAGATGGAGTGTTATCTTCCACTTGTTAGTGGATTTTTTTCTTCCATACAGCCTCATTGCAGCTTCGGGCTCCATGAGGAAGAAGAGTACCCAAGTAGTAGGCTATTAAGTCAACCAATGAGCTGGCAACGTTCATTTGGGATGCAAAATCTCCACATGTGTACCAGGACTATATCAAGGGAGCGTAAGGAATCACTGGATCTAAGATCAAGTTCCATTCCCTCGATTCATGGTATCATTGGTTTTAGAAAAAATCCCCCATATTATTATGATTGTTTGTGATAAGTTGTCGAATTGTAGAGGTTAAAGAAATGATGTATAATTGCAAATTCCTTGGCCATGGATATATGTATCTTGAACTATTTGTATATGTTTTACGATTGGTTTTCATTATTCAAAGGATGACTTAATGTAAAAAGAAAATCTCCCATTGATTATTATTTTTGTAACTTAGTGACTTGGATGCATAACTTATTTTTGTTGATAAAAATATTTGTGTATGGCATCATGTGTATGAATAATTATGCTATTTATCTTGTGTTTATAAAAAATAATGAAAATAAAAATGTGTAAGTGCTTACTTAGGAAAGGTTCCTACACTTGGTATCAAAGCTTAGGTTCAGCCGCTAGGACCCATGGACCCTTTGAATATTAATTTTTGTAAGTGATAGATACACAACAGCTAGATTCTTAAAAAACAAAAACAAAAATAGATAAGTATGTGCAATTGAGGATAAATTTCGTATTAATCTATGACAGAGACAACTTTAGAAAAAACTTGAAGTGGTGAAATCATTTTCAATAGGATACTCTCTCAACACTTAAGGTCGAAAGACTACCAAATCTATCTCGTATATGCAATTTGATCAATATTATTTTAAAAGAGGGACTAGGTGTTTAATTCTACAATGCCACATCAACCTCACTGATGACATAAATCTCACTGGAGAAGAGTCTTGCGAGCATGTTTCATCTTGCTCTGAGTATAGAGAATTTGGCTAAGACACTACACCATCAACAACATGAACAATGAATTTGTGTTGGTTTCAGACCCAAATAGTTCAAAGTTCCTCGAGTTATTATGTTTCAAATAATAAGATGTGGAGGCAAAGGATGGAAGAGGGTAATGGAGAGTTATGCTTGTTATTATGGTTGAATTTGTAATCAAAACACTAGAAAGAATTGTATTAGAGTTATGTCTAATTGTATTAAAATGTGGAATTGGTTTTCCTACACCCACTAGACTTCATATTTTGTAGTCTTGCTCTTTTTCATTCTCTTTTTCTACAAAAGGCATTAGTTCCCTTGGACATTCATTGTTGAGATTTTGATGGATATTTATAGTTTTAATTTGGTAAGTATCCTAACTACTTGGCATTTGAAAAGGATTTACCTATTTCCCAAGCCTTGAAACCCTACAGAAAATAATTATCAAATTCATTTGATTCCTCTTGTTGAGATTTGGTACGCTCTTCTTTACCTATGTGTGTTTCACTCTTCTTCATATTTCAATCTCCTTCTCACTGCAAGTTAAAACTTATATCCATTACTTGATTGGCTTCATTGTGATCTTCCTGAGTAGGGATAAAATCGTTATTGCTAGTAGTGAATTTGCTTGTTATGAATCAATAATTGAGGATTTTATACGAGAGGATATGAAACTTGAATTCCACATATTAAGACACTTTGCAATTAGATTTTCCTTTACTATTGTTGGTCTTATGCCTACTAACTTTTCTTTTGATGGACCTAAAATTGGTAACTTTGGATCGGGAGATGATCGAGATCCATTCTTTACTTCTCGATTAGAATGTCCTAATTCTCGAGATGATAAGTCATATGCTTTGAATGAAGAGACAAATGTTTGAGAGAGATGGATAGGTGTTAATAAGGAAGGCATTAGATAAATGGTTTAGAAACCAATTCGGAAAGAAGGGGAATGGGTCTAGTAGAGAGATAAGAACACAACAGAGGAATAATTCCAATAGATAGATAGGTTCTTTAATCGAGATTATACATAACATTCTAAAAACATATGCTTTTTCATAGTATACAGGTCGAGATTCGGCCTAAAACTTTACCAAAAGGAAGCTCTCATTGTATGGATATTTTTTTTCCTGTCGCAACAAGTCCAAATTTGGCCTCATATGGCTATTTTATGTAACCTTCGAAAGCATGCCTAATCAATTTCCTTTGATCAACCTAAAATTTTTCTAAAACACTAGAAGAATATTTCTCCTCAAGGGATTCAAAGCATGTCTCAAAATATATTGAAGCCTCTCAGGAATCTATCATCTCTTAGATTTGTCCATATCAGCAAGTGATGGAGTGTGAATTACCCACCCACGGACCCCATGTGTTGCTTCCTAGGATGTGGAAACCATGCAAACCAACCCACTCATCTTCCTTCTTTGTTTTCTTCTGCACCCTACTCTCTCCCCATTCCACTATCTAACAATTCAAATGTACTATTTCTAGTTTGATTCTCATTCCCTTACCTCATGCAATATATATCTCCAATTGTTGATTCTTTAGGTCGTACTAGAGATCGACCTTCAATTTATTCAAGTTCCTTTCAGCTGCCTCTTGGTTATACACCATGTCAATTGCCAACACCTGAAGCATCACCATATTGAGTAATAGTTATGTGTACTCAGAAATATCCAACCTTCTATCCAGAAATCATTGGAGTGTGAGGAATTCTTCAAAATGTGTAGGGTATGAAGAAAAAAAATCTCAAGGTTAATTTCCTTATTTTCTTCCATGCATATTGTTCATGTATGCTAGTAAACATATATGTTATGCTTGTATATATTCATCCTTGATTTATAATTTTATATGGCCATGCTTTTTGAGATTGATGAAACCATGGGATTATACCATTCTTAGTTATTATCTTCCATTTCATTTTCAGTTGAAATTTATAGTTCAAATATCATGCAAAAGTTAGACCATGTTTTTGAGGTTGTAATGCATGAGCCAAATCTGAAATTATATACGTTTTTGGTTTTATTAAATAACACCAAGTGTTGAGTTTTAAATGTTTTGGATTGGGAATATTGTCACTAGGGATTACTGGATTGGTTGTTTTTCTATGAGCTTTTAGTTTAATATTAAGGACTTATCTGTTAGAAATATTATGTGTGTTATATGGCATATGCCCTTGTTGATATAAAACCACCTAGATAGCTTAATTCTTGCTATGTTTTTAGAATTTTCATTCATTTATGGTGTCACAATTTTTTTTCTTATGAATTAGAGCATATAGCAGTTGTCGATAACTTTGGCTTGGTTCCACAAGTTGTGGAGAAGGTTGAGTGGTTGGACATTCCAATGGCTGAGATCTTCCAAAGGATCATAAGTTCTCTATGTACATTTTCCTCGATGATCACTTGCATTAATAGTTGTTTGAATCTTAATATGTTCTTGTTTGTTTTTTTAACTGTCATGTCTATATTATAGTACTCTTCTTAGAGAAGAAACAGATAGTATATAGGGATGTTATAATGTAAATTACTAAGGTTTTAAATGTTTATGCTTGAGAAATGAGGTTGGTTCTAGATACATACACAATGTAAACTATTTGTGTTGCATATGTTTCACAAATGACTTTCTTAGAGATTAATCTAGTACAACAATAAGAATTTTTTCCTTAAGATTCTTCTTTGAGGATACTGAATATGATTTTGGGTAGTGTATACCTGCCATTCGAAATTAACAATCAATTTAATCATGTAGTTTAGCTTCCTCCTTTCAATATATTATTGAAGAAAGCTTGACTCAATTATTTGTTTGAATGTCCCAACAATCCCTGGTTCAACATCTAATTACCATAGAAAGAAGTGCAATGTGAGATCGAGATCCTTTGAACTCTTAAGTTGAACTGCATTTAGTGCGGATTTGAAACAAGATGATAATTGTAAACTGCAAAAGGCGGAAACATGTTTAGTGGTTAAGTTAATGATTGTTTATGGGATAGAAAATAATATGTAAGACTTGTCAAAACCAATAATTAGATTCTACACCTACCTCCAATGAATACAAATAGTACATTGCAAACCTCATGCCACATTATTGAAGTGTGTAACAAAATAAATGTGTGTTTGTGTTCAACATAACAATATGCATTAGCGATGGGATTTGTGGTATCATTATTAATATGTCTAAGTTGTTGTGTTAAAAAAATAAATAAATAAAATCAAAGATCAAACTTAAAAAAATATATATATAATAAGTTAACTACAAGATTGAGGGACAATTCCTCCTTGTATGAAAAGAGTGTATCTAAACTAAACTACAATGGTAAATATCTCTTTGTTTAGAGATTCGATATTAATCATTCATTAACCATATTTAGTTGGAATTTCAATCAACTTTAGGTACTCAGTCTAGATAATTGATCGATGTGATTCTTTCATTAGAGAAATTTTGAGGTCTAAAACGGCTCTCAAAAATATGTACAACCAAAATCAACTTTATAAGAACCAATAGGATTCAAGATTATGATGTCAACCATGGGGGATGATTCACCATTTTTGGAGTAAAAAAGTAAAAAGATTAAAAAACAAAAAATAAAAATAAAAAAACTACTTTCTCGTATTTTCAACTTATCTCCCTATGGTTTTACTCAAGTTTCAAGCGGGGGCACTCGATGGATGCGAAATTTATCTATTCATCAAAGGAGTACCCATGTTGCATACTTTTGATGGACCTTTCTACACGAAAATGAGAAATACTTGAAAAAATGTGATAATCATGATTTTTCATGTATTTCTCATTTTTCGTGTAGTAGGTCCATCAAAAGTATGCATCACGGATACTCCTCGGATGAGGAATTAAATTCCACGTCCATCAAATGCTCCTGCTCAAAATTTGAATAAAATCATAGGGAGATAAGTTGAAAATACAAGTTGAAAAAATATTTTTTTTTTCTTTTTTTCCTCTAAAATTTGATGATGTAATCTATTCTTATTTTACAATTTTCACTATTATTTTATAATTTTCCTTAGGAGGCCCATTTTAAACATCAAAATTCTCTAATATACCAGCGACTACAACCGATATGATTATCCCAACTATAATCTTCAAATCTGATATAGTAAAGAAAAGAAAAAGAAAAAAGGAAAGCATTGTTAATAAGCATACCCACTTTATTTGCCTAAAATCATAGTGAGACTCTAGAGATAGTAAAATAGGAGAAATGTTTCTAATATGCTTACAAGAAGATACCCAAGTAGGAGTACAACATGTTTCTTAGAAAAACATAATTGAATTGAAGCAATTTCAATTACATCCACGATATCCAATGGTCTAAGGGACCCAGAACTCCAAACCAAACCACTGCCTAGAGCCTAGACCCTCACCATTGCCTCTTGTTCTTGCGCATTGCGCAATCCTTAGGAATCCTCCTCAATCTTGTTCTTTGTCCCGACTCAAGCAATATGTTGCATGAGGAACAAGATAGATTATGAGATTTTGGTATTGATGTCGTCTTGTCATGAGTGAATTCCATTGCAAGTGTTATTATCTTGACATGACAGGATGATGCTCAAGGAGGATGCCAAGGATATGATGCAAGCAGACATTTGTGAAGATTAAACACAAAGAGACCAACAAGCAAGGAAAAGAAGGAATGTAATTATATAATTTCTAAAAAATGATAAAATGCAAATGTGTGGAAGCGCAAGAGTCACACATAGAATGTCAAAATTCATATAGAAGCTCAAAGGTCTCATAGGAATTCGAAAAGTCACATGGAATCTCAAGAGTCATGAGGGAAGCTTAAGAGTCATAAGAGAGGTAGTAAGTCACCTCATTTGTTATATATACACCCTTATAGTTCAAGCAAACAAATTTTCACATTGGGTTCTCAAGTTAGGCATAGGAGAGAAGACTAGTCTTTTGAGAAGCAAGTAGTTGCTTAACATTCCACTTGTATCATTGTAATGGTGTACCTTGGGACTTTTACTTTATAATTTGAAGCTCTTGGAGCCGGCACACTTTTCATGCATATGTCGTGAATGATGTAAGATTGTTCTTTCATTGTTTGCGGTGTATGTTTATGTTTCTACATACTAATAAAAATGAGCTATTTTGTTGGCTTTAGGCATCATTGAATTGTATGTCTCATGTTTTTCATTATCATTATTTCTTTGTGAACTATTTCGCAAGATAACTAATGTTTCTTTCAAATATGTGTGTGTGTCTTTATTAGGATAGTACTGTTACTTTTCTCTTAAAGGCTCACGTTATTTTCCCTTTTTCAAAGAACCATTATACACTTTCCAATTGGATACATCACAAGGCTAATTTACTTGTTTATCTTGAAAGTACACATGTTTCTCTTGTGTTGTTTATTGTAACCAAGGAAAATCATTAAGAATATGATAACCATATTCATCTCTCGATTTGTACTCCTAATCCGAATGATGTGAGGTCTAATTGGGACTTCATATCGAGGAGACCCCCTGACTATTGACGGCATCCACCACTATCAATAGTTCTAGCACTAGAAGGAGGGAAGCCTTTTTATGGTTGATAATTCAACACATTCACAAAAAGAACCTTCGGTGCAAGGTAGTAATTGTCTTAGCCCAACTCCACTTTGTTGAGAAATATAGGGAATCATGTATTTAAATTGATTTCTCTTTTATTATGACATTATCTTATGATGTTTTAATTATTATATCTTCTTTCAATTTGTTATGTTCTTATCATTGAGACTAATGCTAATCCATGAAGATCACAAACAAAAACTGAACACGAGATATAGGCACACATCCAAGGCAAAATCCCTAGGTAGGGGAAAACCCAATCAACGGTTATTCCTTCAGTATATTCAAATCATAGTGGGACAACCAAGACTCTTGACACCTAGACCAAAAACCTTCCATCCATGAATTCAGGCTAGCACACATTTGTTGGTCCATTTCTTCATATGCTAATTACAATTATTTCATCTTGGCTTTCTTATACTTCGGTCCTATAGTAGTAGTGATTTTAACCTTGTAGTTATATGCAGTCTTAGTCCTGCCATTATATGAGACCTCGGTCCTGTAGTCACACAAGAGTCTTATCACACATGAGTCTTGTAGTCATAGATAGGTCCTCTATCTAGTAGTTATACCAAATATTAATCTTGTAGCTGGATAGATCTTGGTCCTGTAACTATACCAAGTTTCGGTCATGTAGTCAATTACAGTATTTATCTAGTAGTCACATAAAGTATTGATTATTTAATTAATACTTTAGTCCTCAGTCCTGTAGTTCTTTCCTGAAATGATACCTCATACTTGTAGTAAATACTTTTGTCTTGTAATGAAGTGAAACCTCATTCATGTAGTTACCCAATCCTTTGTTGTCCTATAGATGATCTAAAATACATTGATAGCCCAAACTTCGCTATCCTACAATACTCTTTTCTTTTTTGTTCTATAATCATTTGAAGTCCTTGACTTGTTCTACGTTTGGTCAAGTTCACTTGGGTATAAATAGTTGATTCTACATGTAGTTGATCTAACATGAATAATTTTATAAGCTAACTTGTAGAGGATTAATTTGAGGCCGACTTGGCGACTTAATGGAAGAGGGTGTCACAAGACAAAATAAATTTCTATCTTTTGACACTTATAAACCCAAGAAGGGTTTCTTACATTTGTACTTTAACTCATCAAGGAAATCCTAAAGGCCTTCAATGGAGGCTTGACCTATTGACCATTCACCCAAGGATGAAATCCATGCTTTAATAAGTCAATAAAAAATTCTTTTATAAACAATTTTTCTTTACTTGACTCAAATAGAAACTATGAATAACAACACTAGTTACATTCTTCAACACTCCCTCTTAACTAGGGAGGTATTCATAATTACATACCTATGAAGGTACATCAAATATCTCAAAATGAAATGAATAATGAAGAGTTCTAGCACAATCAGTGTTGTGGACTAAATACCTGACCAGGGTATTCTATCAGGGTGGGACTAAGATGAACTCAAGCTTTCAACCTCTCTAGGTACCATCAGACTTACTTGCTAACCATCAACCCAGGGATCTAGGTGTGTATCCAAGATCGGAGCTCCATGGCCAACACCACCCTCCCTCTTCAGGATCTAGACATCAACACATAGGTCAACCAGATGTCCTCCCAAGCATCTTTCCATTAGATGCTTCATCTCTCCCTAATATACTAGATCACATATATCCATTTCGTCCAAGCATTCTTCCAAAGTGTTTCACCTACTTGTGGATATATTTACCTATACAAACAAAACCCTAATATGTTGAAAATGACAAGGAAATCCTGATTTAGTTTTCCCTTGAATTAAATTAGGAGAAAATTATAATTCCACATCACAATAAAACTTGTAACAGTTAACTAAGCTAGTTTCAGTTTCACTTAGTTGGCTTAGTTAATTCGAGTTGAGGGTCTAACATGAGTCATGTAGAGTGGCTCCTAAATTTTAGGAGCCTACGTTGAGTTTAATTTGAGTTGTAATAATTTAATTTGGTTAAACTTGTTCCCATTGTTGGAGGAACTAGTGTGAGGTCTAGCAGTGGGGTGCAACTTCAGTGTTCAACCAATTAACTGATAAGTAAGCCAAAATTAACTCATGCGTGCATGATATTTGATTTACCCAGTTGAGATTGGAGTTCAAGGGAAGTGTATTATCATTTGTATAATTTTTCGAGTTGTACAAGTGGTGCATGTAGTCAAAGAAGAACCTATAGGAATTGCGTAATTCAAGATGGGATTTAACTAATTAATAGGGGTCTAATTCCTTGAGAAACAACGCAAGGAAATAGGAGCTTGGCAGACAATAGAATTGGTTAAGTATTGGCCAAAGTCAACGTGTGAAGCAGTGAGATAGAGTATACTTGAGTAGAGACTATTCAGGCTTGACCAAGCATTGTATTTATTCTCTATTTTTTGACGAATGAAATACATATAGGAAGGGCTTTTGAGAAGTTTCTTTCCCCTTAGATAAATCTATGAGCATATGGGGTTGAATCTTGTTTCATGTTTATGTTGTGATTTCTCGATCGTTTAATTGTTCCCGCTGATGAGTAGAGTAGATTCAAGTCTTTTGTTTTAGCAAATTACAGAAGCAGTTTGAATCCACAAAGAATTTATACATGGTATCAGAGCAGGAATCATAATAGAAGAGAAGATAATTCGAAGTTTGTGCAGGAGGTTCAAATTACAAGATCAGTGTTGCAAGTTTTCTCTAGGACTAAGAAGATGACTTCCACCGAACTCATGCCCAAGTATGCTCTGGAATGAACCACAAATTTTGTGGCATGGAAGATTCATATGGAGGTGGTATTAGATGATAATGGGCTACTAGATTACATCAAGATAGATGTAATTAAAAACCCAAAATCTGATGCCCAGTATCTCGATCAATGGAAGAAGGATGTGGCTAAAGCGAGGAGAATCATATTTGATGGAGTTCAATATCATATTGCCTCGAATCTCTATGGGAAAGAAACTCCATTCGCGATGTGGAAAACATTGACCGACTTGTTTTAGAACAACAATGACCACAGCAAGTTTCCACTAAAGGACAAGCTTCACAGTATCAAGAAGCAAAAGAATGACACAATTTTGCAGTTCTGAGCTAGTTTACACAGTGTTTTGATGAACTTGGTGGGGTCGGTGTGACTATCGCTGAAGAATATTTGGGACCTCATCCAAAGAAGAAGAAGAGGACCTTGCATTAGTCAGCAAAGGAAATAAAGACAAGGGAAATAAGTCCCAAGGTGAGGAGGGAAAGAAGAAAGACTTGTCCAACATCAAGTGCTTTCATTGTCGTGAATTTGGGCACTATGCCACGAAATGTCCACAGAAGAAGGCAAGAAAGAAGGAGCTTGAAATAGCAGCATGTTGTGTCACTCAACAACCCCCCATTATTATTAAATAAGTAACTTAGTCAAATAATGGGGACCCTTTTAAATTTTAAGTATAGAGACTTTTAATAAAATGAATAAAAATAAAGTCTTGAAAAATTAAAATAAAGTATCATCCTGACCCTAGGTCTTAAATCCATTAATATTAAAAAAGGACTTAAGTTGAATAGGTCTCATATATTTCACATATCACTAATCACAAGCGAGTAGAGTATCAAGTTAAATCAAAGTGCAATCCGAGAAACCCCGACCTAACCGACCACGAGAACACTCTTAATTAAAGTTTAAATGAAGAAAAGGACCCATCACATATGAATATTATTTGAGGTCCTGCAATTAGGCCATGTCATCATCGCAAAAGGAATCAACATTCCCCAAAGTTATTATAAACTCAAATCCTCGATAAGCCTTTTCCGATATCACAGAAATCTATCGAACATATACTTATCACATTGCATCGCAAAGATTTAAAGTGGTCTTCCCCCAAGAAATGTTGATTGTGATAAATCATTCAATAAGTTCTCCACCATATATTTTAGCGAATGTGGCAAATCGCATATCACAAATAACTCACTTCGCAAAGCTAAATAATGATCATATCAAAAACTTGTGATGTGATATAGTCCAACGTGGCGCTGACTTGTCCGAAAGACATTCCAAACCCACGCTTCTTTATTTATTATCAATTATAACGGTATTAATGGACCTCGGTAATGTAAATTATTCGATTTTATTTCATTGAGCGTTTCGATATTTTTGTGTTAAATACCTATTTTTACGTTATTTTTCCATTCTCGCTGTTAGCACTTGAAATTTCACCTAGGCTGAGATAGACAAATCTCAAGGCTACATCAAACCATTTCACCTCGTAGCTAGCCCTACGGCAGGAGAAGGCTCTCTCCGGTCAAACTCGGTGGATTTTTCAATAGGATGAGTTGACCAATTAGAAACACTGATATTAGGCTAGTAAACTAATAAGGAGGGTTGATTTAAAGTTTTTGGGGTTTTTGGTGGCAATTGGAGGGAGTGCAATTCAGGGTGCGGGGATTGAGCTCAGTTTTTGCAGGTGGGTCTTTGGGGCAAGGTAGGAGTTTGTGATGATTCCTTTAGCTGAGATGGATGATCAAGGAGAAAAGAAGAGAGGCTAAAGAGGGCAAACAATGAATTTGAATCCTCTCTAGACAGTGGAAAACATAAATATTAAACAAAATTGAAAGCTGAGCATGGCATGCATGAATTCAAACTTTATCACTTCTTTTGTTTAATTAGTAGCAATAGAATAAGAGATGGAACACATAAACACACTTAAAATGACAAGTAGGAAACACACCATCAGCACAATAATCCACAAGAATC
>APFE031098932.1:180339-194521 GCA_000404065.3 Pinus taeda
TTGCAGTGATTTTGACCAAAACCCTAGACCTAAGACTTGGGATTTCAAGACAAAAATAAAACAAGTGTAACACAAGCTCATTTAAATGATATGATCTAATCCAGCAAAGCCAAGAAGGGAACAAGAACCAGCTCCTCCATCAGTTTTATGGCATGCCTAACGGGATGCAAAACTGACAGTGATGAGACACCTACCTATGCACATGCAAAGAGCTTTTGATCACCGATGGAGGGCTCAAGACCGACACTAACACTCGCCATAAGTCTCAAACTCTAAGTATTTCTCCTTATTCTTAGCATATTTTCTCTGTCACGGGGTACTCCCGAGAAACAAAGTTGAGGCGAAATGTCGAGAGCTCCAAAGAAGAATAAGAAGAATGTGGTTCCGCCACAATCGACTCCAACTACTACAGAAGTAGCTGAAATGCCTCCCTTTTTCTTAGATACTACGTGTACTACTGATGCCGAAAGTTCTTCCCGGGAAGCGATATACAGATTATTCGAGGAAGAAGAACTAAGGGTAGTTATCAGATAGGCTACAACGGATGATACTACATCTACGTCCGAATCCACTTGGACAGATGTCGCCAACAATCATCTACATCGGATAGCTGCTTGGGTTAAGATAATTCCATATACAAACTTATTCAAATGGGTGATTGACGATGCAAATATCGTTGACAAGACCTTCATAAATTTGAGGACACATTCGAGAATTGGGTCATTCAGAGCCGAAGACCTCATAAATATGTACCATTTACCAAAACCCCGGAAGATATAAATGCACAGTTTATTTAGAAGTTTGCAAAGGAACATCCAGTGCAATCAGAACCAATAGGGTAGTAGAGGCATGAGCCAAGCAAACACAAGCATGAAAATAAGGGTATGTATTCCCTAGCCTCTCTCGTTGGTCCTTATTTCCATATCACAGCTATGATATGTAGGTTATTTGGACAACCTAATACACAGAAATTCACTATAGAATGGGTTCCCCTAAGAGAAGTTTCCGCAGATGCCTACATTATGGATTGGGCTACCATTTTGTCAAATAATTTGGTCACTCGAATCTTAGCATATAGAAGTAAATACAATATGTCTACTAGAGAAATTCCCCCCTTTTCATAAGCGCTTATATTATGGATGCACTATGCTTCACCTCTGATTTTCCATCCATGGGATGGAAATGGACTTTACAATATTCTACCTCCATCCATATGTACCACAACATCCTTTGGGAAAGCAACTATCACACCCATTTTTACAAAATTTTCCATGGGGTAATGCTATCATTGTACCAAGTCATCTTTGATGAAAAACCTCCTAGATTTTCTAGGGAAGCTCTATATGACCTCACAGCCATAGGAAAATGGTTTGGGGAAGAATTTTTCACATATGTCAGGATTTATTGAAGCCTAGCTGCCCCACATGTCCTCCCCCTCTATGTACAAGAAAAAAATTGGCTAGAGAAGTAGCATATCAAACTGTGGGTAATAGATTGACCAAATCTCTTAAGGAAGCCAAGAAATCTATTTGGCCACCTTTTCTTATTCACTATGGGGGTTTTACTCTAGATAATTTCAAGCATGCAACGCTTGAAATTGAGAAAATTCATGCATGAAATTTACCACTATCTGACCCAGGCAATATGACCCAGTCAAGAAAGCTCAAAATGTCACAACGTAGGTCAAAGTGAGGCAATTCCAGCATGAAATAGATGATTTCGATGACCTTTTCGAGACAATCGCAAATTATCAACAAGTAGAGAAATTAGTTGAAGCTCGCCTGAGCCCAGTGGATCTAGATAAATTCAAAGAATACAGGAATAGCAGGTTGAAAAATAACCCCCCTTGACATACTAAGTATTTCACAACTATTTCGACATCAAGAATCGATTAAAGCTCAAGTCCCAAAAGAACCTGAAGTCAGGAAGGGAAACAATGAAAGTACATCATCAGCACAATAGGCCGATGAATTGTTGTCTACCAACGATTTTGATTAAGTATGGGAACAGGTTGAGATATTACCATTACAACCTCACAGGAAACTCAGACCACAAATCCTATAGAAATCTTTAAAACTCGTGAGGTTACCAAGGAGATTCCACTCATTATTGGATCTTCTGATAAGGCAGTTAGCACCGACGACTTGGAATTCATCCCGTCACACCCCACATCTAAAGTTGTACTCAAGATTGAAGAAATACCTCCCTTGGATGTATTCTACAGTCCAAAATATAAAGTTTTCACGACAAGGCAAAAGAAGAGGAAGAGAACAAAACAATCACAGGCCTTAATTCCTAGAAATATACCTTTAGATGTCTTGTGGAAGGATTCTCAAATAGACCCCGCCGATGATCTCACAAGACTATCTCAATTCGCAGGGGCATATACTATAGCTATTGTTGATAAAGCCTCATAATTACAACTTCTGCTCAGGGAAAAGGATGATAAAATCCCGCAATTAGAAAAGGCATTATCAATTGCAAGACAGACTATTGGTGAAGAATGGAAGGTAAATATGACACAGTTGTAGAAGAGCTTTGATGAGATGAAGCTTCAACATGAATCAGACATTAGAAACAAGGATGATCAACTACAACAAATTCAGCTTAGGATTGATCAACTTAAAAATAATCCTAGGCTTGAAGAATTCAAGAAGGAAGCAGCAGAACTCAACATTCTCCTTGCTCAACGACAGGTTGCATTTTGCCAAAAGCTGACAATATTCAATGATCTATGTAAGACAAGTGATTCACTAATGAATCAGTTGTCCAATTTGAGGACATACTTTGATGACATTGAAGAAAAGATCTTTGACTATATTACTTGGCATGACAGCGCAGAAGGCATAGCAGCCAATCCTCCAAGGATTCAGGACACACAGAAGGAAATCCTTTTTCGCGATTGGGATATGAGAATGAAACAAGGAGACGCAGCCATATTTAGTGCAAGGGTCGTCGCAAATAACACAAGAGGAACTATTCGTGAGAACCTTTTCAATGATAATTTGATTCAATAATGCCCCATAGATGCATTTCCTGATGTCAAGATACTAATGAAACATTGGTAGGATTGGTCCAAGATGAAGGCGGATAACATCAAAAAGTTATCCCAGTTAACTTTTGAACATTACTGGAAACACTTAGTTAAACCGCATAGCCAATGGCTTATGCTACGATGTTTTACAAATACTATTGTCCACATGCTGCCAGCACTCTCCAATCCGATTCATGCGAGCTAGATGCGATTAAACCCAACTCACCCTCCAAAACTGAAGCCCATGATAGATATTTATGAACTCAGACAGCGAATGAAAGGACAACATGCTTCTCATTCTGGATGATTTGTTCAAACATACTCTATTTTTGTCTTTTAGTTTTATATTAAGAAGGGTTGTTTGAACCTCCTAAGCGTTTTAAGTATTTGCTATTTTTTAATTGATATTTTCTTTATAAATACCCCTTTCATGTATTTAGAAAGGGGTTCTGAATTTTTTTAAGGAGGCTTAAGAGACTTGCACTATTGTATATTTCAAGTATCTTAATAGGAAGGAGGCACCAAGATTGTTTTCTTTCCATGAGCAGAGCATTGGTCTATCGGGTACTATTATCCTTATTTTATTGTTGTGCTTATATTTGATAACGGTCACACATTTTTCTTTATTATTTTTTTTGTATGATCTTATATATTGTTTAATACTTATTCACTATTGAAGAGTATGAAGTTGTTTATTTTTTAATACATTGTAGGAACAACAAAATCTTAGATGAAATATGTTTTAAAACAATTAACTTGATTAACTATTTAATCAAATTAATTATCTTTCTTGTATTTATTTATTGAAATGCTATATGATCTATATTGTTTAGCATATTAGAGAATATTTAAATCATGGGATAAGGATAAGTTTAATCCCGAGAAACAGATAGTTAGATACAAATATGTTTGTATTACTTTTGTCTCTACATCCATTTTACTTACAATTACACTCAAAATCCCAACATATATACTTAAAGGGAAACTGGTCCCATCGTCCCCAATTAGAGCCACTATTCCAAATAGATATAGAACGGTTTTCAAGTTCCCGACAGGGTGGTTATCTCTGATTTTGAGGCAGTGATATTTCAGGCCTTCAACATTTTTGGCACTAGAAGGAGGACATGAACCTCCGACTATGAATGGAAAAAAGGTTTGACCCTACATCAAAAGGATAAAGAGTCACTCCCCCTCAATATATCCCCCAACTTCCAGAGCTCATTCCAAATCACCTACTCCTAGACCATAAGTTGCGAAAACAGCCACAAAGTCTCCTTGCGCACTACCTAAGTCATCTGGTCAACCTTCTTCTCAGGAGATACACAAATTTCAAACTTTAATTCAGAAATTAGAAGGAATTTCTATTTCCGAAGAAAATCCACAACAATATGGGTTATCTGAAAGTAGAGTTTCCTCATCTTTTCAATCTACTCGCATTTCGACTCGTTCCTAAAGTGAGAAACTTGGGGTTACTCTCTTTGAGTTTCCTTTGCATCCACACCGAAGAAAGATGAAAAAGTTTGAAGCTCAATCATCAACTAGCGATATTTTATCATCTACTCCACCTCAAAGACCTTCATTTCAAACTTCATCACCATTTTTCTCTCCTACGCTTAATCCTCCCTTTCATTCTCTTCTTTCGCAATCAACTGGTGTTGACTCAACCACCACTAGCTAAGGGGCTAATTCTTCTTCCACGCAATCAACGTCTTTTATTATTACAACTCCTTCTACTCAAGTTCCCATAATGGAAGGTAACCCACCAGTAGCTATACCATGGACTAGTCCTGGACTTGTTCAAATGGCATCACCTCTCCATCCTCTACCTAAGAATCCTAAAAGATGGTTACCAAAGTTTAATCTTGATGATGGACTCCCTGCTAAAGAACATCTCCATAATTTTATGTTGGACATTAATCTCAATGGAGTAGTAAAAGAAGACTGTGTAGCAAAATTATTTCCATATACCCTCAAAGGATCTACAGGTTCTGTTGGCATTATGATGCATGTGTTGTCCTTAATGGAAACTCACTTGTAACAAAATTCACAATTCAGTTCATAGGTGACAAAATGAATACAACAAAATACCAGAATGAATACAAATGTGACAAAATGCATAATAGTTCAGAAGATTTAGTTTAGAGAAATGATAAAGTTGCAAGTTCAAGAACTATATAGGGTTCTCTTAAGCCAAGTCGCATATTCACGTGATTTTAGAGAAGAAAACTAGCATATGCCTTTTGTACCATGGTGTTCTAAATACCAGGGGTCCTTACCATGGTATTGGCCCATAGTAATGAGCGTGCCAACGAATATTGATCACATCATAGATTACCACCGGCACTAATGTTGTTTTGACCCGTGGTATTGAATGAGGGATAAACTATATAAATAAGTGAAGATTGTAGAAATTCTGCAAATTCTCTACAAATCTACCTCTGAGATCTATGTAGAAAATCTGATTGTAGATTAACTCGATAATGCAATATACCAAAGAAAAATACTATAGTCTACTTCTACTATCAAACTTGCGAAAGCTTAAAGATCGAGTTGAATCAGAGTTGAACACATATAACCATGAGAAGAAGAATCAATGCACATGAAACATAGAAAATACTCAGGGGAAAGACTCAGCTAAAAACCCCACTATCTGTATTATCATACAAGGTGGAAATACATCAAGAATTACACAAAGCCTTAGCTCTCACAACTAGCCAACTCTCAGTACAATCCTCTTGGATGCTCACAGGCAATCAAAGCTTCTCACAAGCCTTCTCCTCTATGCTCCAAGCCTCCTATTTCCTTATGCAGTTACCTCTGGGATGATCTCCTTCACCCAGTGTAACACTGCTCTCACACACTACTCTAACACACTATCAGAACTGCGCAATCCTCAAGGAGATTACCTTGAACGCATGGATGAGTTTCCTTATAGGAAAACACATGCAACTGATAGTAACTTGTCCTTGACATTTAGCTCAACTAGGTATTTCTTAGAATAGACATGCATGAGTTTCTGATGAGAGAATCTTCAGTTATCTAGAGTACACTTGTTGAGTGCATGCATGCATCAACTAACTACTAACTCACAATTAGTTCCTCAAATAGTTTGGAACTAATTTAACTAGACTTAACTCAGTAAATTGAGCTAACTAATTACAACTCAAATATAACTCAATATTATCTCCTTAATTAAGGGATAATCTCCTTAATTTAAGGGATAATTGTTGCATGACTGCAGAAAGACTTCAAACTTGGATTTCTCCAACTAATTAATCCATAATGAATTAATTAATTATTTTTCAAGCAGCTGGTGAGACTAAATTCGAATTTTAATTCAAGGACAAATTAAAATTGGAATATTCTGGATTCTATTTTTATCATTTCTTATTGTTATTTCCAACACTCCCTCTCAACAAGAAAGGAATTCAACTCGATCACGATCCCGATCCTAAACCTTTGGAATGTTCTACATGTAACACTTCTCTCTAGTTTTGTTGCTACAACAACTCCAGAAACAAAAAAACATCCAGCCTGAATCAGTATGATGCGTCTGTCATCAAAGTCTCTGACTGCTATTGCCTCTGTCAACTGAAAACTTTACGCTTCAGCTGACTCTGCCTTTCTGCACTGTTGTCAATCCTGCTCTGCGCTTTTCAGTATTTGACTGCTCTAGCCTCTGTCACTTTGATCTCTAACTTCATCAATCCCACTGATTCCTCCCGCTGCTATGTACTTTGGGCTCCCGTAGCAAGATACGATCCATGAGATAAAACCTCTCAATGGACCCAGCCCAATTTCAGCCTTCTTGGGACTATCACTTCACATCGCCCCACCTCACACCTAGAGGTATGGCAGCATGTGATCCCTCTACTAACTCTAATTGTGGCTCCTCCAAAATTGTATGAGACTTCTTCTGGGACCACATGTTGAGAGGTAATTTACTCTCCCTCTCAACCACCAAGTCTCTAACATTTGCCTTGCTCCTCAAGGCTGTGCATGCATCTTGAACCTCAAGAGCATACAGGTTCTTGACTCGTGAACCAATCTGCTTCACCTATCTCATGGTGATGTGTCTAAGGAAAACCTTTCCCTTACTAAAAACAACATCATAGCCTTTTTCCTCCAACATCGCAACCGATACCATGTTATTCTTCAGTCCAGGCACATACTTCACATCTATCAAGGTGATAGAAGCTCCATGCTCCCTCTGAAAAGTAACCGTGCCCACTCCTGAAACACTAAACCTTTCGTCGTCACCCATCTTTATGTGCATCTTGAGGTCTTTCTCCTCCAAGGCACTGAATAAACTTTTATCACCGATCATGTGGAATGAGGCTCCAGTGTCAAGATACCAACCACAACCCATCATCGATGACACCATGCATGCGATGAGATTAAAGTCCATTTCGAACTAAGAGGCTAATGCTTCACCTTCCAATCCTTCTGAGGATCCCTTCTTAGACTTCTTCGATGGGAAATTAGTCACATAATGACCCATCTCATGACAATTAAAGCATCTCACTTTAGACTTGTCAACCTTCTTCCCTCCATGAGAAGAATTTGATTCGGAATGGGACCCCTTCCCCTTCCCTTTCCTTGCCTTACTTGCTAAGGCCAGATTTTCTTCATCATCATCCTTGGATGAAGAACCATCTCGTGTGATCCTCCTGATCTCCTCCTGCATGAGATCCGACCACAGTCGTTCCCAATCTGGCAGTTTCTCCCTTCCATTCACAGAGTCTTGGTAGTTATTCCAGCTCTTTAGAAGGCCATGGAGAGCGAGGCTCACCATATCATCATTGGCAATAGTTATTCCCACACTTCCAAGCTCATCTCTACAAGTGGTAAGCTTGTTTAGATATGTGGAAATAGTATCGTCATTCTCCATCTTGATTCTTCGAAGCTTATCCTTGAGCGCTAATTTCCTTTGGTCGCTACTGTTCTGGTAGAGGTCCTTCAATGTCTTCCACATTGAATATGGAGTATCCTTCCCATGGAGACTCAATAAAATATGGTCTTGAACTCCCTCAAGGATGATCCCTCTCACCCTCACCACACACTTCTTCCACTCAGCCAACTCTTGTGCATTAGTTGGACCTGGCTTTGGGATTTCTTGATCAATGAAATCCTTCAAGTCGTTGTCTTCTAATATAGCCTCCATGTGATATTTCCATGCTATGTAATTCGAGCTACCTTCCAAGGCATACTCGAGTCTCAAGCCATAGAACACCATTGGCCAACCTTGAAGTATGATAAAAATTCAATTTGCACCTACAACCCCAAACTTCAAACTTCGAATTCTCTTCTTCGTATACTGTTCACAACTCCGATAAACTGGGCTCCAATACCATGTAGAAATTCTGCAAATTCTCTACAAATCTACCTCTGAGATCTATGTAGAAAATCTAACTATAGATTAACTCAATAATGCAATATACCAAAGCAAAATACTATAATATACTTCTACTATCAACCTTGTGGAATCTTAAAGATCGATATGAATCAGAGTTGAACACATATAACCATGAGAAGAAGAATCAATGCACATGAAACACAAAAAATACTCAGGGGAAAGCCTCAACTAAAAACCTCACTATCTGTATTATCATACAAGGTGGAAATACATCAAGAATTACATAAAGCCTTAGCTCTCACAGTTAGCCAGCTCTCAATACAATCCTCATGCATGCTCACAATCAATCAAATCTTCTCACAAGCCTTCTCCTCTGCCCTCCAAGCCTCCTATTTCCTTGCGCAGTTACCTCTAGGATGATGTCCTTCACCCAGTGTAACACTGCTCTTACACACTACTCTAACACACTATTAGAACTACGCAACCCTCAAGGAACCTTACCTTGACTGCATGGATGAGTTTCCTTTATAGGAAAACACATGCAACTGATAATAAGTTGTCCTTAACATTTAGCTCAACTGGGTATTTCTCATAATAGACATGCATTAGTTTCTAATGAGAGAATCTTCAGTTATCTAGAGTACACTTGTTGAGTGCATGCATGCATCAACTGACTGATAACTCACAATTATTTCCTCAAACAGTTTGGAACTAATTTAACTGGACTTAACTCAGTAAACTAAGCTAACTAATTATAACTCAAACATAACTCAACCTTATCTCCTTAATTAAGGGATAATCTCCTTAATTTAAGGGATAATTGTTGCATGACTGCAAAAAGACTTCTAACTTGAATTTCCCCAACTAATTAATCCATAATGAATTAATTAATTATTTTTCAAGCAGCTAGTGAGACTAAATTCGAATTTCTTCACAATTTTAATTCGGGGACAAATTAAAATTGGAATATTTTGGATTCTATTTTTATCATTTCTTGTTGTTAATTTCAATAAAGATCAAAGGGATAAGTGTGCAAGCGTAAGGGTTTTTGATGAATACTCTAATCTGAAGTATATTTGTATTGTAAGAGCCATAATTGTCACATTGATCTGAAATAATTATGCACCGATGAATACAATGATGGATCAAGATCATGAGACCTAAAATGACTTTTCATTGTATGATATGCTCATGGATTGACTAGATCAAAGTACGGACGCATGTTTTTATCTCTTAATATTATGATCTGGGTCTTTCTGAAGTTCTGAAGAGTTGCACAATTTTAGGTCAAAATTTGTAGATCTATACATTGGTTGGTCTTGGGAAAAGCGTGTATACACGCAGGTTCACTTCTGCAAAGTCGCGTATATAAAGTAAGGGTTTTTTGTTCATAAATCATTGATTAACCTGATCAATGATGTTGTTTCTCTACTGTGTGTCAATGATGTCCTCATGTTGATCTAGGTTGAGTGATAATGTCTGAAGTATATCTGATTGAATGATGAAGTTGAATTTGGTTATTAATTGATTGAAGAATGTTAAGATTACTTGTTGATTGCGATTGAAGATCAAAGACAGTTCTGTGATTGGTTCAGAGTGTTGCAGTAGATCTAATATGATTTAGTGTTCTTTTCAGAAATTGCAATGGTCAAGTTTTCAGTTTTTATTTTTCAGTATCTTAAGATCTATATGTGGGTTTCTCTCCAAAAAAGTACGTATGCAGGCGAGTTATCTTAAGTGAAGTAGCATATACATTTTGGCAAATAAATGATCAGGGTTGCAGTTCATTCTGTGTGTTGATGCAACATTTTGAGTTCAGTTTTGTGTACTGGTTACAGTGATCTGATTGTTCCATTTGATTGATTAAGTTGTTTATTATGTATCAGTTGTTTGGGTTTCAGTGATTGGTTGATTTTGTGTGTCAGAGTTTGATGATTGTATTTCAGTGATGATTGAGCATAAGTGTTGATATTGGATTCAGTCTGAAAATTTGACGAAATGTGGTCCACGTATGTTGTTGAGGGTTGGAGCTTTCAGTGAGGAAGTCGAAGCTTCTTGCCAGTAGTAGTTGGTGATCATATCAAGGGGTTGGACCTCCCTTCCAATAAGAGCTGGAGAATGAATGAAGGTTGTAGCCTTCAGTAGGTGGGTTCTTGCGTACTGGTATGAGTCTGCACCAGTACAAGAATGTAAGAAGTTTTTTATATTAATACGTTTTGAAGACCGAGATGACAACAGCGGTGGTTTTCTCCCACATTGGGTTTCCACCTTAAATATTGGTGTTCATGTGTGTTTACTGATGTGTGATAATCTATTATGTTATTACTGCACATGTTTACTTCTTATCAAATACCTGATAAGTCTCTTACATTCTAATTCAAAGTTTAACAGATAAATAATTAGTTGTTTTACAAGTTTACTGTGCATATGCTAGTTTCTCTTACAACAGTCACATATATATATGCTTGTTGGGTCCAGTCATGTCATGTATACATTTCAAAAAACAAGAATTATTATTGAAGAGATTTTAAAATATTGATTCACCCATACTCTCAGTATTTTCCCAACAACTGGTATAAGAGCGGGTCCTTCAAAAGAAGCTTGATCGCTTGAAGGAAGATCTCCCAAGATGAGTAATCAAGATGGATCGGCATCTATCAGACCACCACTCTTCAATAGAAATAATTTTATATATTGGAAGACAAGAACCATATCCTATCTTCAATATCTTGGATCAGATGTTTGGGCAATTGTGGAAGGAGGTTACCAATATCCAGCTGCAGTTCCCAGAGATGCAGCTGAAAGGAAGATGTATGAAACCAATGCCAAAGTTGTCAATGCTTTATTGGGAATTCTGACAGAATCAGAATTTTTCAAAGTTATGCAGCTAAACATGGCAAAATAAATATGGGACAGAATCCTTCAAAGCTATGAAAGCGATACCAAGGTAAAAAGTGCTAAACTCCAAACTCTCAAAATTCAGTATGAAACTCTCAAAATGCATAATGATGAAAGTATTACTAGTTTCTTTCTACGTATAGATGAGATTGTAAATCATATGAAAAATCTGGGTGAAGAAATAAAGGGCACTACTTTAGTAGAGAAAAACTTAAGATCTCTAACTGATAAATTCGAGTCAAAAGTGTTTTCCATTGAAGAGAAGCAGGATCTACAGACTCTTACTGTTGTTCAACTTCATGGGATCTTGATTGCTTTTGAAATCAAGAAAGGAGGTCCCTTAGAAGTCAGAGAATCCACATTTAAAGCATTTTCAAAATGAAGATAAAAGGAGGAACGCAAGGAATCATGATATATATCGGAGGTAAGCTTCCCTTCAAATGTTTTGCTTGTGGTAGAGTTGGTCATTATGCTACTAAATGTCCTCATAAAGACAACCATGACAAAGGGAAGGATTCTGCAAAAAGTAATAGGAGACGGTTTGACAGTAGAAGAAGTTATTATACTCATGAAGATAGTGACGACTTGTCAAATAGTGAAGAAGGTGAATCTGATCAAAATCTTAAATTAATCATGGATTTGATTCTAATGATAGATTTGTGGATGCATTAGAAGAAAATGATTTCTTTGAAGAAATTACTCAACTCAAAATTTGCTTGGAAGAAAACAAAGTAGCCATAGATATTTTGAAGCATCAACTCATAGAAAAGGAAAATCATAATGAGAAGTTAGAATGTGAAGTAGTAAGTCTAAGAAAGAAACTTAAGAAAATAAAAACTTTGAATATTAGATTTGCTAAAGGATCTGAAACCTTAGATGAAATTATCAAGGTACAACGCTCTCCTCTTATGAAGACAGGTCTTGGATACACTAGAGAAACATCTCAACCAAAAAATTCTTTAGCCACCACTGAAAGCTATCTAAATGCAGCAAAAACCAGTCAACAAAGCTTTAGTAATACAACAAAAATCAGTTAGCAAAGCTTCATTAATGCAGCAAAACCCAGTCAGCAAAGCTTCAGTCCTTAGCAAAAGAATAAAGGTAGTTCATAGGTAAATCATGTTCAATCCAATTCTAGGATGAACAACAACAGAAGTACCAATCAAAAGGTAAACAACACCAGAAGATTCTATGGCTACAAAAATTTCTTCTTTAATGGACAATGTTTCTCATGTCATAATTTTGGTCATAAGGTTGCTCAATATGTTGCATACAAAACTATCATGACTAGTGAAGCAAGAAAACAAAGGAATGAGACAGGAGTCAACAAGAACTCTTATAATATCTTCTCACCTCTTATAGAAGAAATTGAACGCTCAATTTGCAATAACTTTGGACATGAAGAATCTAAATGTAGGAGAAAATTACAGCCAGCATCTCAAAAGGAGAAACTATCAACAAATTCCAAGGTATGGAAAAGGAAGGAGTTACAGTCAAAGTTGTGGCATAGCATTGTTTGCAGAAGGACAAGAAAATCAATGGTACATTGATAGCAAATGCTCAAAACACATGACAAGTGATAAAGGTAAACTTATTTCATACAATGCTTTAGAAAAATAAAAGAATGTCACTTTTGGAAATGACTCACCTGTTGTCATTAAGGGTAAAGGTTATGTTTTTCTAAAAGAAGAAGTTAAAGTTGGTAATGTTATGTTTGTTGATGGATTAAATCATAACATGTTGAGTGTTAGCCAAATGTGTGATCAAGGAAATGAGGTGGTATTCTAATAACAAGAATGTGTGGTTCATGAACTTGACACAGTAAAGACCATAATAAACGGAACAAGACCCTCAAGCGATCTGTATATATTGAAAGGTGTCCAAGAACAATGTTACATAGGCAAGGCAGAATAAAACGGGTTATGGCACAGAAGGTTGGGACATCTGAGCTTCTCTCAAATTAGAAAATCAATCAAGCTCAAATTTGTTTGTGATCTACCCTACATCATCATACTAGAAAGTACCATATGTAAGTCATGTCAATTCGGTAAGAAAACCAAAGTTCAATTCAATGCCAAAGAAGGATCAGCAAGTAAGCCTCTTGAACTTATACATGCTACTTTCTATGGACCACTAAGGAAAAATTCAGCTCATGGAGAACAATACTATATCTTATTCATTGATGAATTTTCTAGAATGTGTTGGATCGGTCTTTTGAAACACAAAGATGAAGCATTTGATAAATTTAAAGTTTTCAAGGCATTAGTTGAAAATGAATTAGATCTAAAAATCAAATGTCTTAAATCTGACTAAGGAAGAGAGTACATATTAGATGAATCCTTTACTTTATGTGAACAACATGGCATAAAAAGACAATTTTTTGTAGCTAAAACTCCTCATCAAATTTGCATGGCAGAAAGAATGAATAAAATTGTTCAACAAATGGCTCATGCTATGCTTGATGAGTCTGGAACTCCTAACACCTTCTGCGGTGAAGTTGCACACACTGTAGTAAATATTATCAACATGATCTGGATTTAAACAGGAATGCAACAAATTACAGAGATAACCATAAACACAGAGATGTAGTGGAAATAATACTTCATTTCATTAATGTAAAATACTGAAATATGCTTATAAACAGCAATGGAAATAAACCAGCTAGGGCGATGGTAGCTTATCTCTGAGAAGAGATGTGGCAGCTACATGCCTCTGAACTATTTTACAATGAGGCTCCAAGGCCTATTTATTGTTTAGAAACAATGGAAAACCCTTAACATCCCAAAACCTAACCCTAGAAGATGAAACGCCAAATTGTGGGCCCCGTTTTGGGTAAGTTGGTACATCAACTTCCCGGGGTCGTAACTTTGGCATACGATCTCCATTTGACGCGT
>APFE031098932.1:232678-242815 GCA_000404065.3 Pinus taeda
AAGCGAAAGTAGTCTTTACTTGTTTGTTTCTAAGATAGCTACCAGTCTTAGTGGGAATAGCAGCTCCGAGTGGACACTATTCTCGGTAACAGTGGGGTAGGGCGCAAAAATGAGCATACTTAGAAAGTCTGTCCACAACCACCGTGATGATTTAATTGTTGCCTGACTTCAAAAGACCAGTAATGAAATCCATAGAAACCTCTATCCAAATTGAGGCAGGGATGGACAATGGCTGTAAGGTGCTTGGGGATTTAACTATTTCTCCTTTGTGGCACTGACACACATAACACTCAGCTACAAAAGTAAGAATGTCATTTTTCATGTCTGTCCAAAAGAATGAATGTTCAGTGCGAGCATAAGTCTTCTGAAATCCTGAATGGCCTGTAGTGGGAGATGAGTGCAACTCTGCCAAAATGCAACTTTTCAGGGTGGATGTTGGTGATATCACTACTTTTTCCTTGTAGCGAAGAATCTCATCCTTCCAAGAGTAGCCCGCTGTGGAATTTGGATCTGCCTGAAATTTATTAATGAGTTGGGAGAGTGAAGGATGTGAAAACCATTCCTTGCGAGCCTTTTCAATCCACTCTAGAATGGGAAGAGAGATTGCTAGCAGGGTGATTTCCTCTTCAAATTGGTGTGATAAAGCATCCGCTACGACATTTTCATGCCCTTTCTTGTAAATTATCTCATAATCATATCCCAACATTTTGGCTAGCCATTTATTTTGTTGTAGCGAGGATAGGTGTTGCTCCAAAAAATATTTAAGGCTTTGATGGTATGTGCGGATTTGGAAACGCCACCCCAATAAGTATGGTCACCAGTATCCACTGCATGTAAGATGGCCATCATCTCCTTCTCATAGGTAGATTGTCCCAAATTTGTCCCACTTAGTTGTTGGCTAGTGAAGGCCAAGGGTCGACCTTCCTGCATTAAGACAACCCCAATACATGTACTTGAAGCATCACATTCAAGCACAAAAGATTTGGTGAAGTCGGGTAGTGCCAATACAGGAGTGGAATACATAGCATGTTTGAGAGAGATAAACGCATGTTGCGCTTCATCATTCCAAAGGAATGAATTTTTCTTGAGAATGTGAGTGAGGGGTCTAGCAATGTGACCGTAATTGCGGACAAATTTGTGATAGTAGCCATTGAGACCCAAAAATCCTCTCAAACTCTTCAAGGTCTTTCGTTGAGGCCAATCCTGCATTGCCTGGATCTTTTTGAGACCCACCCTGACACCTCCACGCCCCACAATGTGGCCCAAATACTCGACTTCTTTCATGCCAAAAGAGCACTTGGACAATTTGACAAATAATTTATGCTTTCGGGGCAGTTTTAAGAGCAAGTTTACATGTTGGAGATTTTTTTCCCAGGTGAGACTGTAGATGAGGATGTCATCAAAGAAATAAGGACAAGTTTTCTGAGATATGGTTTGAGCAGGTGATTCATGAGGCTCTGAAAAGTGGATGGGTCATTACAGAGATCAAATGGCATGGCCAGGAATTCATAATGGCCTTCATGAGTTCGGAAAGCAGTCTTTGGAATGTCTACTTATTTCATGCGAATTTGGTGATAGCCCAAGCGAAGGTCGAGCTTAGTAAAGAATTGAGCCCCATTTAGTTCATCCAGCAAATCATCAAAAACCGGGTTGGGAAATTTATCTTTGACCATCAGCTTGTTGAGGGCCTTGAAGTCTGGACACATATGCCATTCCTCATCTTTCTTTAGCACCATGACCACAGGCAATGAATAAGGACTAATGCTAGGACGAATGACACTGGCTTCTAGGAGTTCCTTTATGATTTTTTTAATTTCATTCTTTTGGGTGAAAGGATATCTATATGGGCGCACATTTGGTGGTTGTGCCCCTGGGACCAAAGTAATGCTATGATCATGTTCCCCTCTCGAGGGTGGAAGCTCCTGAGGCTTGTCAAAGACCTGCAGATGGTTGTTTAAGACCTGTTGCATCTCCAGATGAATATGAAGAGAAGTGGGCTCGAAGGCCTGGATGGCATTCAATTGGGTTATAACTCCATGGTGGCCCTTTTTTAACAACTTTTCCATCCTATGTGCGCTGATGATAAAAGGAGCACCTGCTTGGAGTCCGCAAAGGGTATGCGTGTGGTCATTCTGCTTAAAGCTCACATATAACTCCTGGAAATCCATTATGATTGGGCCGAGTATGCGGAGCCATTCAGCACCCAAGACAATGTCACACCCACCCATGTTGATGGAAAACATGTGCGTCTTTAGGTGATAATCCCCCATCTGAAGTTTGACATTTCCCAGTCGCCTACACATTTCATTGCCCCCCCATTAGCAATCTGGACCTAGAAATTAGAGACTGCTCTGACAAAACAATGCACTGCTTCGACGACTTTTTGATGGATAAAGTTATGTGTACTGCCACTATCAATCATGCTTACTAAAGGGCGATGTTTAATAAAACCTCTGATTTTGAGAGTTTGGGGAGAAGAAATTCCTGCCAAAGTATGGAGCGAGATAACTGGTTCTTCTGGTGTAGCTGGGAGCTCATTGTCTGGCTGGTTGTCCTCATCTTCCTCCTCTGGTCCCTCAAATGGTGGGGCTTCCTCAGATGAACTGTGATCAGTAGCATCAACTTGAAAGAATTTGGGTTCCTTGCATTTATGCCCCGGGGAGTATTTCTCATCACAATAGTAACACAATCCTTGCTTTCTTCTTTCCACCATTTCCATTGGTGACAACTTTTGAACCTTAAGTGTTTGGGTAGTGCTCGAAGCCTGGGTGGCATGTCCCTTGGCTATGAAATTTGGACGAGTTGACTGGGTCGCTAACGTGCATTCTACTTCACGAGTTGTCATGCAAGCTGCAAGCCATGTTACTAGGTGGTGCATCTGGATGTGGGCTTGTATGGCGTCTTTGAGACCACTGATAAATCAATCCAAGTAGAATTCATCTGCTAGACCTCCTGTGCAGAAGGCTAATGCTTCCAAGGCTTTAATATATTCTTGCACTGTGCCTGTCTATCGGAGCTTAGTAAGATGACCCAAAAATTTAGATTCATGGTCAAAGTGATCAGAAAGGGATTTTGAGAATATCTTCCAAGTCATTGGCCTTGCATAGCAGCGTTGATGCCACTGCCACCATTGCCATCTTTCTTGGTCCAAGTACAGGCTTCCCACACTTAGTCGCATCATCTCTGATGTGATTCAATGTGAAATATTTCTCCATTTGTGATAGCCATATGGCCATATGAGAGCCATCAAATTTATACATGTCCAGCTTGGGTGGTCGAGGTTGGGACTGTTGGTGGTTTTCACAGAAGTGAAGAGAATGGCTAGATTCGCCCTCAAGGTTTTCATTAAAAGCATATGCCTTCGATTGTACCTCTGACTTGCCCTTTGTGATTGTGTCATTTTAGGACTGGATCTACTTCGTTAATGCCTCCAACTTTTGTTCAAGGGTGTCTATCTTCTCATTGGCCATAGCTTGAGCTCTGGTTTGTACCATGCACAGATCCGATGCACTTGTCGTTACTGTGAAAAAAAAAAAAAAAATTGGGACCACCCCAAATTTTGACGCTGACAAGTGAATTGTACCACCTTGCTCAGCTCGTCGACCTGATTCTTATGGGCTAAGTCTCCTATAAGCGCCCAGGAGGGTCCAAAAGGAGTTTTACTCCTCACTTAGGAATACTGCAGTAACCGATTCCCAGAAAAGTTAATTCTGCCCAATCTCCTATGAGAATCACGCCCAGGTATAGGAGCCACCAGTCTCCCTACAAAAATAGTCAGATTTGTCGGTGAAACCCTCAACTACAAAGTATAAGTAGGAATGTGGCAGTGATCGAACCCCTACTGCTAGATCTGAATGGCGGATCTGATTATTGTGGCTGCGACAGAACCAAACCTACTAGATCTGATCTGGAAAAGATGATGTGTGATCTAGAGAGAGACGAGGGAACTATGGTCTCAAGGAGTGTCAGGTGCTACAGATCGCAATATACATAAGGGTCCAACAATAGTACTCGGCCCAATATTTCAGGGCACTAACCAAGGAGGATCACCCATACCCTTAGCCATACTACCCGACTACCCTATCGTACGTATGAGTAATCTCCCCGAGTGTTGTTCTTAGTGTACTGTAGCAGCAAGACGACTGACGGTTTATCTATGGTGAGGTTTTAGGTGAGCCTAGGGGGCTTCCGATATACCCAGAGGGTACTTGGAAGATAGTCTGTGCGTGGTTCTGTCTAATGCGCTACTACTCGAAGGGGTACCCACAAGGGTTACAAGGGAGTCCAACAAGTGTGACCACCTCTTGTATTTCCTGTGTGCATGCCTCCCCAAATCCGCAGGTTTATGTCCTCAATGACAAATCCCGTGGTTTAAAGACGCCGGAACACGTCTCTAGCCAAAGAAAAATATGCTAAAATGGAGATCCCACCGGCCTTGGAAAGTGCTCTGATACCACTTGTTATGCTCTTGACCTGGGAGATGATACCAGAATACCAAATATGCGAAGAAATATACCAAGAACACAAAACAATGAGAAATAACAACATGTATTTTATTATTCAGAAAGGAAAGCAATGTTCACTTGCCTCTTCGAGGGGGCAACCTCCAGTAGAGTTGGGCTCGATTACAAAATAAGATATGACGCTCCTCAAGGGGAATCTCTATCCTTTATATAGGATTCATACATGCAATACCATGGGTCAATACCATGGTTCTTATTAATACCATCTATCTAATACCATGGTTCTTATTAATGCCATCTATCTAATACCATGGCCCATTTGCAACTAACTGTGGTCCCTTCTTTAAATGCGGCTCAACCACTTACAATTATTAATATGGCCTTTATTGACTCTTTAATTAACTATAATTATGACTCAGCCCTATTACATAAATAAGGGGGTTAGGGTTGGACCCTAATAGGTAGCATAGATTCAAGGGGAGCGTTAGCCTTGCAAAAGATAATGCATTATTGGCATTCTGGTCATTGAATTATGCTACTTTTAAGATTTTTTGGTCTTTCTTATAAATATCATGTATATCATTTGATTTAAAGGTCATGTAAAGACCTAGGATGTAATAATTGTCATATTCAGTCATGTATGGACTTTTGAGGTCATGTCAAATTTGTAATCCCACTTGGTTGGGTGATTGATGTATGGGTCCTTGGTGATAAGAAGGTCATATTCAGTTGAGTCATAGAGTCGTGTACTTCATTTTACATCTGTCAGAGATTTCGGCATGTGCTCAGGGGGAGCATGACCAAAGAATTCATCATGTGCTCAAGGCGAGCATGGTCAATATTCATTTTCAGCAATTCAAATATGGAAGTCTTCATTTAACATTGGTCATCCATTTTCCCTTGATGTCAAAGGGGGAGAGTAGCTTGGTGTTTGGAGAGTAGCTTGATATTTTGAAAAACTTGGTGCTTGGCTTGATGTTATTTACAGGTTGTGGTCACCAAACACCAAAGTGGTTGCCATCAATTCCAAAGCGGGAGATTGTTGGCATTATGATGCATGTGTTGTCCTCGATGGTAACTCACTTGTAACAGAATTCACAGGTCAGTTTAGAGGTGACAGATGAATACAACAAAATACCATAATGAATACAGATGTGATAGAATGCATGACAGTTCAGAAGATTGAGTTTAGAGAAATGATAAAGTTGGAAGCTCAAGAACTATATGTGGGTTCTATTAAGCCAAGTCATGTATGCACGCGAGTTTAGAGAAGAAAAGTAGCATATGGTTTTTATACCATGGTATTCTAAATACCAGGGGTCCTTACCATGGTATTGGCCCCATAGTAATGAGCACGACAACGAATATTGATCATGTCAAAGATTACCAGCAGCACTAATGTTTTTTTGACCCGTGGTATTGAATGAGGGCTAAACTATATAAAGAAGTGAAGATCAAATCGCTAAGTGTGCAAGTGAAAGGGTTTTTGATGAATACTTCAATCTGGAGTGTATTTGCGTTGTAAGGGCCATAATTGTCACATTGATCTGAAATAATTATGCACCGATGAATACAATGATGGATCAGGATCATGAGACTTCAAATGACTTTTCATTGTATGATCTACTCATGGATTGACTAGATAAAAGTACTGATGCATGCTTTTATCTCTCAATATTATGATCTCAATATTTCTAAAGTTACGAAGAGTTGCACAATTTAAGGTCAAGATTTGCAGAGCTATACGCTGGTTGGTCTCGGGAAAAGCGTGTATACACGCGAGTTCACTACTACAAACTTGTGTATATAAAGTAAGGGGTTTATGTTCATAAATGACTGATCAACCTGATCAGTGCTGTTGTTTCTCTGATGTTTGTCAATGATATCCTCATGTTGATCTGGGTTGAGTGATAATGTCTGAAGTAGATCTGATTGAATGATGAAGTTGAATATGGTTATTAATTGATTGTAGGACGTTAAGATTACTTGTTGATTGTGATTGAAGATCAGAGACATTTATGTGATTGGTTCAGAGTGTTGCAGTAGATCTGCGTATGATTCAGTGTTCTTTTCAGAAATTGCAGTGGTCAAGTTTTCAGTTTTCAATATCTTAAGATCTATACGCAGGTTTCTCTCCAGAAAAGCATGTATGCATGCAAGTTACCTTAAGTGAAGTAGCGTATACATTTTGGAAAATGAATTATCAACGTTGCAATTGATTTTGTGTATTGATGCAGCATTCTGAGTTCAGCTCTGTGTACTGGTTACAGTGATATGATTGTTCAAGTTGATTTATTAAGTTGTTGATTATGTATCAGTTGAGTGATTGGTTGATTTTGTGTGTCAGAGATTGATGATTGGATTTTAGTGATGATTGAGAATAAGTGTTGATATTGGATCCAGTTTGAAAATTTGATGAAACATGGTCCATGGATGTTGTTGAGGGTTGGAGCTTTCAATGAGGAAGTTGAAGCTTCCTGCCAGCAAATGTAGTTGGTGATCCGATCAGGGGGTTGGAGCTCCCTTCTAGTAGGAGCTGGAGAATGAGTGAAGGTTGTAGCCTTCAGTAGGTGGGTGCCTGTGTACTGGTATGAGTCTGCACCAGTACATGAATGTAAGAAGTTTTTGATATTAATAAGTTTTGAAGACTGAGACGATATCAACAGTGGTTTTCTCCCACATTGGGCTTCCACCTTAATTCCTGGTGTTCATGTGTGTTTACTGATGTGTGATACTTTATTATGTTCTTACTGCACCTGTTTATTTCTTATCAAACACCTGATAAATCTCTTACATTCTGATTCAAAGTTTAACAGATAAAGAATTAGTTGTTTTACAAGTTTATTGTGCATATGCTAGTTTCTTTTACAACGGTCGTGTATATACACTTGTTGGGTTTAGTCAAGTTGCGTATACATTTCAGAAAATAAAATTATTATACAAGAGATTTTAAAATATTGATTCACCCACCCTCTCAATTTTTTTCCCAATAGGTTCGTGGTACTTCTCATTACCACCAGCATCTATCACTAGTTGGGATATATTTGAAGAACATTTTTTAACTAAATTTGGTGATGATCGCACAACTTCTTCTCTAATTAATGATCTCTCCAATATTAAAGCTATCCCTGATGAGAAAATCAAATATTTCAATTTTAGTTTTAATAAATTGTTAAATAAAATTCTAGATACCTCTAAACCTAGTGTTGATGTCCAAATTGAGTGGTATATTTCTTCTATTTCTTCCAATATCACATTTTTTGTAGACAGGGCTAATAGAGCCACTTTAGTTGATAACATCAAAGAGTCAATAGTTGTAGAAAAAAGGATTCTTGCCTTAGAAAATAAAATTTCTCAAGAAGAAATAAAAGCTAAGAAAGTTACCCTCAAAGACGAACCAAAGAAGAAAACTCCTAAATATCCTTTTGATCTTGAATGATTACAAAAAGCCCTTAAGTCTATGTTAAATGACATGGTAGATATCAGAAAATAGGTAGTTGAGTCTTCTAAAAAGCCTTTTCGATCTTTTGGGAGACCCCAGACATCAAACCCTCATCCTCCTAATGTTATATCAAATGACGAATCTGATCAAGAGGAGGATGAGGAAGAAATAGCATTATTTGTCGATGAATTCCAAGAAGAAGAAACAGCCAAACTTCAGGGATTATGGGATTTTTTTCTTTCGGACTCAGATGATGAAAAACAATATGAGGCTTTGCCAGTTAGTACACGGAGTAAGGGCTCTATAGATTCATCGCAGTCAACCCAAAAGTAGAAACCTTCTACTCCTAATACCAAAGACAAAGCTCCACCCAAAAAATCCCATGTTACACCTTAAGTTTCAACCCCATCTTCTTCAAATTCTCCATCCACATCTAAAACGCTGGTTGTTTCTAACACCATAGAATACAATATAGTTGAGGATATGAAGAAGGTCAAGGCTAGTATTTCCTTTTATGAAGTAGCTAAACTAAAGCAGCAACAAAAATATTTACTTAAAGAAGTGAACACAATTCCTGCATCCCCTTTGCCAATTGTTGTTACTTCTAAAGCTTCTAAAGGAATAGGAAAACCCCCCATTGAAACTTCAGATAAGGTTGATCCCACCAATGCCATCCTAATTCGAGATAGGTCAAACTCTCATACTCCTCATTTCCTTCTAACCTTCGATATATTCAATAAGAATGTGCATAATTGCTTAGTAGATTATGGGGCCTCTTCAAATGTGTTGCCTTATTCAATTTTTCTTAAACTGAACATTTCATCCCATAAATTTGTTGTACATATTGTTAAACTCGATAGAAACAAAGTCAAAGTATTAGGAGAAATCAATTCAGTTCTTATTAGACTTTCTTCTAATGCTAATGTTTGTCAAATCATTGATGTACTTGTTGTTGATATCCCTGACCTTTACGGTTTAATTCTAAGAAGATATTGGTTATAGAAGTTACAGGGGTATTTCACTATTGACTGGTCCCATATGTGGCTTCCTTATAATGGAAAGCCTAATCAAATTCACATTGACTGAGAAAATCACATCAAATATTCAGTAACAGACTTAGACGAGGAAAATGAACCAGTGGTCTTCGCTAATAATATTCTTGGGAACTACTATTTAGATGCATTCTTGGGTAATTTCAATGCATAAGAATCTCCTTTTGATATAGATTCTGTCACTTCTCAAGCTGAAATTTTCTCACGGACAGACATCTAGATGTGTAAATATTTTAGATAAACCAATAGTTAAATCTTTATTTTGGACTTTATATTTTGATGGTTCTTGATCCAATGATGGTGAGGGAGCAAGATGAATTTTAATAAATCGTGAAGGAGAAAAAACAATGATAGCATGCATATTAGAGTTTGAAAGCACCAATAATATCATTGAATATGGAGCTCTAGTTCAACGTTTGTACAAAGCGATAAGCCTTAATGTCAAATACCTTCAAGTGTTTGGAGACTTTGAAATTGTTATTAAACGGGTGAGAAACATTATCCATTACATCTCAATCCACTTGAAACATTATCAATCACTCATTCAAACTCTCACTTCTCATTTTCTTGTGTTTAATATCTCCGCTAAAATGTTAGTGTTGATCTGCTAGTTAATGTCGCATCCATACTAATCCTATCAGAGGATTATAGTCCACATAGAATTTCCATTGAATTGATTTTTCACCCCTCAATTCCTGACAATCTCACTAATTGGGGTGTGTTGAATGATGACGGCGATATTGTAAGTTTCTGTTGATGCCTCGAAAATCACTGCAACAACATTGGGGGATAACCACCCGGTCCGGACCTTAGTACAGCTCCTTATCCGTTTGGGATGGTGGCTCCGACTGGATATAACGGGACCAGTTTCCCGATAATGAATAAAAGGGATGGATGAGTGATGAGTTGTCTGTTCTAATGATAGGCGGATAGCTTATTCTATCAACAAAAATACTAAAACCAATACTAATCCCGGGAACAACTATTCATTTGAAATGCAGCGTTTAATAATCCTTATCTATTTAACAGGCATATAGATGACGCTGTAAAATAAACACAGATATTCAATCATTTAAAGATTACTTCATATGAATAGTCAAACGAAGCGATTAACACAAATTACTGCATTCATTATTTATATCATCGATACATATACGATTGAAAGAAAAGCATGCTATAA